>CM064513.1:71767194-71842194 GCA_032716605.1 Paralithodes platypus | reverse complement strand
GAACGAGTTGCTTCCCTTTTTGTGTGGAGATTATTAACCCTTTCAAGATTATGACATGTCTCTTCATTTTACTTTAGCTATCATTAGATGATTTTATGCAGCTTACGAATGATATCTAGGAATCAGAAGAATTTAAAAAAAAAAAAAAAAAAAAAATCTATTTGAGTGAAGGAAACAAAAGGCAGAACTGCCTGTAGGGAGTGCTTCCCCATAGATAAAAGAGTGACAGGGCCAAAATCAAGGGACGTTCGAGCCAAAATGCCTGGACACACAGAGTTTGTAGAAATTTTAGTCATACGAGAAGGGAAAGACTGATTCTGGGAGATCCTTCCAGAGCTCAGCTGTTAAATAGAAGAAAGACTGAGAGTAACGTTTCACTCTTGGGATGGAGAGTTTCACAGAGTAGGGATGGGATTGTGTTGCAAGACGGGTACCACGTATGTTTCGTAGAGAAGGTTGTATACACTGGGAGAGCTCTGAGGATCACTGATTATTGTAATAGCGATAGAATAGCAAGAGAAATGCAGCATTGCGGCGAAGAGAGAGAGTTTACAGAGTTGGTGAGTGGGCGGGAATTAATGATACGAAAAGCCGCCTTCCTTTCTACTTTGTCTAGTAGTGCGGTGTAAGAGGATCCTCCCCACACATGTGCCAATACTCAATACAAGGATGCACTGTGCCCCTGTACAGAGCAAAAGAAGCTGTGTAGGGGTAAAGAACCCCTTGAGGCAGTTGAGCACACCCAGCTTCTGGGAGGCTGCCTTAGCAAGACTGGTAATATTGTCCTTCCAAGTGAGAGCAGAAGTAAAAGAGACACCAAGAATATTGAGAGAAGATGAAGCATTGATTTTTGTATTGTTGAAATATAAGGGATAGTCCTCTAGGAGTTCTGGATGGGTAGATAGATAGAGAAATTGGGTTCTGGAAGCATTAAAGGTAACAAGGTTTTCTCTGCCCCAATTGGAAATAGTAGTTACATCAGAAGATAAGTGTTCTATGGCTTCATTACGTTTGTTTTTGAGGGATTGTTGGCTGGGGCGTTCTGGAAAACTAATTGAGTAGTGTAAGGTAGATTCGTCTGCGTATGAATGGATGGGACTGGAGGTGCAGTTGAGATCATTTATGAAAATTAGAAAGAGAATAGGAGGTAGGACAGAGCCCGGAGGAACACCGAAGTTGGACGGGTGCCCAACCCCGAAAGGGGTTGAAATAGGGGAGCTATCCCCCCGCCAAAGGCGGCTTTCTAGGGCCTTTCCTAGCTGTTGCTGAGAGGATTGGGTTCTAGTCATGTGGTGATGGGCTGGTCTATCAGAGTGAGAACTGAGCGATCTCTGCCATACCTATAGCTTACTCTGACTGTTCCTTTTACTTATATATTTTCTAAATCTCAAGTGACGGTGTCTCTTCCGTGGATTGACCTCCCAATCTACCAAGATTGGAAGCCAAAGCGTCACATTTTTCCTTTGCCCCTCAACTTTCTCTTCATAATGGCTGAGGGGCACAGGGCCCTGGGTGGGGCTTGGGTTTCCCGGGCATTTCCTCACCCTCCTCAGCTCCCCACCATGGAGTGGCTTCGGTCACCCAGGCTTTATTGTGGTCGGCAGGGAGGGTTCTGTGGGGGCGCTCGGTTATGGCCTTGGGGCTGTTCGGCCAGGCAGCTTGGGGAACAGCAACAACAACAACAACACCGAAGTTGATAGGATGAGGAAGTGAGCGATGGCCGTCCCCAACCGCAGCTATGGAACGGCCGGAAAGGAAATTAGAGACAGGCACAAATGGAGGGATAGAACCCGAAGGAGGGTAGCTTAGAAATAAAAGTTTTGTGCCAGACTTTATCGAAGGCCTTCGATATGTCTAGTGCAATAGAAAAATTCTCACCAAAGTCCCGAAAGGAGGATGACCAAGAGTTAGTAAGATATGAAAGAAGATCACCAGTAGAGCGACCTTTAAGGAAGCCATACTGGCGATCTGAGAGCATATTATGAGATGAGAAATGGTTAAGAAATTTGGAAGTAAGAATAGTTTCAAAAAATTTGAGATACGAGAGATGAGAGCAATTGGACGATAGTTGGAGGATTCAGAGCGGTCACCCTTCTTTGGGACAGGTTGAATGAGAGCAATCTTCCAGCATGAAGGGAAGACGTTAGAGGAGAGACAGATGAAAGAGTTTGCCTAGGCAGGAAGTCAGCACAGAAGCACAGTTTTTGAGTACAACAGGAGGAACACCGTCCGGACCGTACACCTTCTTAGTATTAAGCTCAGAGAGGGTAGAAAGTACATCTTTAGAAGAGGTTGGGATAATAGGCATAAGTAGGAGAGAGTGGGGCGGAAAGGGAGGAATAACACCGGAATCATCCAAGGTGGAGTTTCTAGCAAATGTTTGAGCGAAAAGTTCAACTTTGGCAGAGGAAAAAGTGATGGTTGTGCCATCAGAGTGGAAAAGGGGAGGGAAAGACGAGGAAGAAAAATTGTTGGGGAAGTTTTTGGCTAGATGCCAAGAGCTAGAGTTGGATAGTTCAGTGTATTTATTATTGATGAAACAGTGCTTGGCAAGTCGAAGAACAGATTTGGCTTGATTCCGGGCATAAACATAGGAAGAATGAGATTCTTGAGTTTTAAGGCGTCTGTACCGTTTGAATGCTTCCTCCTTGTTGCGGACAGCAGTAGAAAAAGTGTGAGTATATCCTTTTTTTCCTCTACCATAAGATGAAGGCCCCCTTACCCTCGGGGGGAGGGGGGGGGGGGGGGGGACTTCCAAAGCTTCTTCCAAAGTTGAATAAAAGTTTTAAATGATAGCAAAAAAAAAAAATGCTTCCTGGTATATTGAGAAAGTTAACCCCCTTGAGGAATATGATTCGTTTTGTCAGTATATTCTTTCAATCTTTAGACGATTTTATTATGTTTAGGAAGACCTTGTGTGATAGATGGATATTTAATGGAGATAGTTTGTACCCCTTGGCTTTTTAGTGACCCTTCCTAATTTATAACCAGAATAAAGTGCAAAAATAGTGATGTACTGAAAGAGTTAAGCGATTTTCTATAGTTTCGGAAGGCACTCTAGGAATCAAACGGTTAATTTACATCTCTAGTTATATACCCTCTGACTTCTGTCCTTGTATACTGAGAGAGTTAGGGGGATTATTTTTCTTCTCTCTCTCTCTCTATCTCTCTCTTTGTCTTTCGTCGACACCTGGGACAATTTTTACTACGATGACTATTTGTTTTCGGACGATGGAGTTCGTTTGAACCAGGTGGGAGTAGCACGTTTTGGACGTCTTCTCAACGATACGATGAAGGATTTTTGGAGAAGAAATGGACTCAACACAGGACAACCAGGAAGGAGAATCGAAAACAGCGAAGACGGCGGCCTGTGAAAGACTTAAATGCTAATCCATCAAGAACCACGAATTTAGATAGAGCAACATCAACAAGACCCAAATCCCAAACCACCAGGGATGAGGACCAAGGACCGAGGACAGCCATGAACGTAAATGTAGATCCGCCCAGAACCAAAAGTTTGATTAAAGAGCGTTCTGGGAGTTCTAAAACCACAACTTTAAAGGTTTTCTATGCAAACGCTCGTAGCATACGCAATACATTTTCAGATCTAGAGGAACTAGTGTTTACAGAAAATGATGACGTAATTGGCATAACAGAATCTTGGCTCAATACAGAAGACAGAGACATTTTAGTAGAGTATTCACTTTCCGGTTATGTAATGTTCGAGAAAAGACGAATTAATAGAAATGGTGGTGGCATTGTATATTTTATCAAAGCAAGTCTTAACCCAATCCTCATGTCAAGACCCTAAATTGTGAACGTCGACACATCCTTTGTACTAATAAATAATAATAAAGGTACAAAAATAATACTTGCATTAATATACAGACCTCCAGCTCAATCAGTGCAAACTAACCGAGAAATTTACGAACAAATTGCAGATGTAAGTAACTCACAAGATACCGCAATTTTTGGCGACTCTAATTTACCCGTGACCAAGTGGGGCAATACTCTTACTTCACACTCTGGACACGACTTGTTTGTGAACTTGCAAGAGAGTTTGCTCAATCAATTTGTTCGATCGCCGACCCATGGTAATAACGTTCTTGACCTTGTACTTGCAACAAAAGAAGAATTGATAGGTAATTTGAATGTTGGTGATGAATTCAGTAATAGTGACTATCGTACGATCACTTTCCATTTAAAATTCAATAGTAACGAACTCAATACCAGCAAAGAGAACGTCCCAAACTTCAAGAGAACAAACTTCCGTAAACTTGGAGCAATACTCAAGGAAATCGACTGGAGTTCTATGATTAACCCTTGTCTAGCGGGGTGTTTTGGGCTATTTTGGGCATATTCAGGCCCTCCTGAATGATCAATCAAGTATCTGCATGAAAAAAAATGTATTCAGCAAAAAACTAGGCGCTAAAAGCTTCAAAATGAGACCAGAACGAGCTACGTAGCACTCGTGGTTCTCATGCAGTGGTGCCACCAACATGGGAGTTTAGCGTATAGCGGTATATTTTTCCCAGCTATGCTCACTACTGGCTACACTGCCGGCCTCTCGAGAACACAGGGAGCGTGAGTCAGTGGGTGGTGGTAAGCCCTGGGTGTCGGACGTGTGGCCTGTTGCGCTTCCGGCCATTTGCACTCGATTTTAACCCTTTAAAAGCCATAACCCTCTCCGACATATGACGCGATTTTGAGCCGATTAGGGATACTTTAAAGCCTTTGTTACCATCAGGGGTATTTAGAAACCTTTAGTTTAGTTACTTCAACCTGTGCAGTTGTCTTTGAGTTAGCTGTGGGCAGAAAACTCATTTTGGAGAGGTAATTATAAGAGTGAGAGAACTCTATTTCTTATTGCTAATCTGGCAACTTCTGCATCATATGAGTCTGAAGGGGTTAATAATTCTCCTAACTTGCTGCAAATTGGTGCACGACTTAAGTCGAGCGCTGCTCTTTAAGGGTTAACAATGATGATCAAAACTAATCATGGAGATTTTTCACCTCCACTTATTCGAATGCAGTACATGAGTGCATACCATTAAAAAACCGAAGATCAGTACATAAAAATAGGCCTAAGTGGTGGAATAAAGACATTGCGGATTGTCTGCTTGCTAAAAAGAATGCTCATGATGAATTAATAATCTCTGACACCCATGAAAATATAGTGATATTTGTAGATCTACGACGCAAAGCCAAAAAGTTAATCAAACAAAGTAAAAACACACTAGAATTACATGTTGCAAATCAAATTAAGACAAACCCGAAAGAATTTTATAGTTACATCAGGAAGAAGAAAGTAGTGACTTAACGATTGGACCGTTAGTCGATGAGGAAAAATTAGTAACGCTTTCAACACCTTTTTTGCATCAGTTTTTTTTTATAACAGAAGACCTTAGTAATATCCGTAGAGCTTCACCGGTTCAGGCAGATAATTCTGACGTTCTAAGCAGTATCAGCATTACAGAGAGAAAAGTTTTGAAATGCTTAGATAAACTCAAGGTAGATAAATCGCCTGGACCTCTCACGATCTCGCCTAGAGTTCTAAAGGAAGCTAAGTATGAGCTCTCCAAACCACTGACATTGCTCTTCAATAAATCCTTACACTCTGGGACTATGCTTGATGAGTGGAAGCTCGCCAACGTAACACCCACCGATTTAAAAAAAAAAAAGGCAGCAAATCCTTACCTAGTAACCATCGTCCAATTAGCTTAACCTCAGTTGTATGTAAAATGCTAGAAACACTCATAAGAAACAAACTCGTAAATCACTTAGAGGAAAACAACATACAGAACATAAAGATATTCAACACGGTTTTAGTAATGAACGCTCCTGCTAAGCAAACTTCTTAGACTTCTTCCACGATATCCTCAACCTATATAATGAGAGTTAAGCTGTAGATATTATATACCTTGATTTTCAAAATGCCTGTGACAAAGTTCCCCACAAACGTTTATTGATAGAACTAAAAACGCATGGAATACAAGACGGTGTGTTGAAATGGATAGAAAATTGGCTCAGTGACAGAAAACAAAAAGTAGTCATAAATGGTAAAGCATCCAAATGGGTCAATGTAAGTAGCGGGGTACCCCAGGGATCGGTACTGGGGCCAGTTATCTTCCTAGTTTACATTAACGACATACAGTATATGAGGGTCTCACCTGTACAATCTCAAAGTTTGCTGACGATTAAAAAAATTGAAAATAGCGTACTCTCAAATGAACATGTCGAAGATATGCAACATAATCTAGATAAGTTGTCACATTGGGCTCAAATTTGGCAAATGTGCTTCAATGCGGACAAATGTAAAGTACTCCATATCGGAAACCCAAATGAGAAAGCAAACTATTCGATGAATGGCACCCAGCCTAAGAATGTAGACAGAGAAACAAATTTGGGAGTAACAATATCAAGTAACTTAAAACCGAGTCAACAATGTTCAGAAGTTGTTAAGAAGGCAAACAAAATGATTTACTTTATAGGCAGATCATTTGAGCATAAATCCAAAGATGTAATCCTAACTCTTTACAATTCCTTAGTCCACCCTCTCCTCGAATATTTCCTTCAATACTGGTGCTCCTACTGCCAAAACGATATAGACAAGCTAGAACGAGTTCAACGTAGAGTTACCAAAATGATACCTTGCCTAAAGAACAAACCATACGAGGAGCGTCTTAGAGAATTACATTTATTTCCTTTAACCCACCGCAGATTAAGAGGCGACTTAATTCAAGTGCTCAAAACCATCAATGGCATCGACAATATGAACTGTAGTAAATATTTCACTATCGACCAATCAAATTACATGTGGGGGAACGGTTACAAAATTATTGGAAAAATCTTTTAACTCACACGAATCTAAGAATATCTTCTTCCCCTGCTGCACCCTCTCCTGCACTTCTTCATCCATACTCCCATATTTATCAGTGGCCCCTTCATCATTGACGATGCGCCTTAACATTGTTTATGGCCAATCTTTGAACTCAAGCTTGTCTTTCAAACTTCCCGCCCAGGAGAGATCAAAGTACGATTGCCACACATCGTGAGCGAAACGCTCCAAAAAAACACTCACGGACTCGTCCTATATGATGTGGGTACCACTACTAGAAAAAACTAGCAAAAAATAATGTAATATAAAAATTAAACTTGATCTTAGCTTTGCGCTTCTCATGCGTCTGCTATTTCCGCACGCTTCGCCTCACTCATCGAAGCAGCGATCACTCGTCCTTATTCCTCCTGGGCCCGCTTGTTTCGGACATGTCTCGAGGGCGCTCCAGCTCTCCTTTATTCTTCACCTCCCCTCGGACATGGTGAGTCTTTTGCTCATATGTACATTGTTACGTATCTTGATCCTCAAGTGGTTAACTTGACGAATCTAGATAGCACAGAGATATATATTAAGGTATCAGTCAGCTGAAGGCAAAACAAAAGTAAAATCTAATAACATTATTTCCTGTTGTTGCTTCCTTTCCTTTTGGATCTTAGGACTTAGTATCCTTTATTGACTGATACTCTTTAATTATGAAAAATACTGAAACTAATTAAAGTCATGTAGTATTTATAAAGAATTATTATTTAACCGAAGCTTAGTAGGCTATGGTTATGAACCGAATAAGTTATAGCAAAAGAAGGACTATTAATTTTATAAAAAGTCTTGAAAGATAAATATTAAATTAAGAATATTTCTGTCTCTTACCCTTTTTGAAATGAATAGATAGTTTTCTTATATGTCCTTTTATTTATATTTAATGTAATTATTCTTGGTTCTTGTCTTGCGTTAACAGTATTATATGATTATTATCATCAGGATTTATATCAAAGTCACATACAAAGTTAGATATATATTTAATAATTAGTTAAATGTATTTCTTAACCACGTAACAATGAGGTTTGATTAGGAGTAAATTAAGTTACAGGATCGCTTCATAGATTCGATTCAGGTCTCACTCAAATAATATGAAAAGCAAAAATAATATTTTGAAGCTAAAAGAATGTTCTTCAGCTTAGGAAATCACTAGAAGTAATATTAACACATCCATTTTAGTCAAAGGCGATATTACTAATATGAGACAATAGCATCACCGTACTAAAGCACCGTTAAGCAATGTAAGCTTAATTAAAAGAAAATGAAAGAACTCGGAAGTATTAATATAAAACAATAGGATTACTTTCATCATAACCCAATTACTTAAAGAGTTGCTTTAGTCCACAAGTTAGTCAACTACTATAGTTAAGTACATAATAATAGCGTTAACGTTAATTCCCAATCAAATAGTTAAGTACATAAATAGTAGCGTTAACGTTAATTCGCAATCAAATAGTTAAGCACATAATAGTAGCGTTACCGTTAATTCCCAATCACATATCTCACTAACCAACATAACGTAAGTGTTTACACGGAACACACTTAACACACTTATATAATCTGACTGACAGTCACAATCCCATTATAATACTTCACCCCGTCTTCCTCCAGCTGCAAGTTCACCTTCCCCAACTCCAAATGAGACTGATTTGAATGCCCACTACTCGGGTCTTATATACTAAACAATGATGGTGTAGGAACGAATCAGGAGGCGAGTGATGGTGCGTGCCCCTATCATAGCTCGTCGAGTTGCATAGCTGGTGCATGGACCAATGGGGTCTCCTGGCGTCGATCATACGTCATAGCGTCGGGTCATCAAAGTAGTTTGCAGGGTCCCCTATGACGCACGCAGGTGTGAAGGCTTGTTTGCTGGTATGCGGGCGAGCTGGTTTCCCACTTGCTGGTTCACTCGCTCGTCTGCTTCGCTGCTTGGGTAGTTTGACACTCCTTTAACTCTAATTCTAACTCTTAAATTAACATACAGGGCTCCGTATGTCAGAACATGCTAAGTGCTGAGGATAGGTAGCTTATAGACTAGGAGTATGCTGTGAATGTCCTTTCGCGGGCCCTGGAGACTGTTTTCTGGGTACGTTTGTAAAGGCGAGTGTGTTAGGCGGAGTCCTCGTTGTGATAAAGGCGAGGCTCCCACATGCTTGTTTTATTACCCTAGCTCATTGTTAGTTCACTGTTAGTCATGAGGCTTCTTTTAGTGAATCATGGCCTGTTGTTCGGTTCATTTTGGGTGTGCAACAGTATGCTTCCACGTGGGCTAGTGCAACTTTGATTTTCTCATGTAGTTGAGGGGGTCTTGCACGGAGCCATGCTGCTCTTCAACCTACGCTTTGTGATTTCTACGTGTTATCTCGGGTCTTCGCTGAATTGCAGGTTTGTGCTATTAATATTGATATCATCGACACCTGCCCCCATCTAGTTGGCCTAATGTAGGTTGCTTACGTATGGATAGAGAGTGTTATTATTGATATTGTATTATTCATGTATAACTATGCCATATATGTGCACGTTGTTTTTATCCATTCTGGAGGGTTGGCCCTTCTGGCGGGATTTGTGAAGAGTGAGACTTAGTCAACATGCCTCTAGTTGTTTCAAGCTGTGTTCCCGCCGGGATACTTCCAGAAACATCTAGAGCTATGTTAAAATTCAGATTATCCTTGTTTAGCGTGGGATAGGTTTGATTTTGTCTGTTTTGATTACGGCGTCTAGTCTAATTTTGGTTTGACCAGCATTTTACTAAATTGTTTTCTTGAGAGAGTTCGGCTAACCCGCCTCCGCTAAAACAAATTCTCCGCCGCATAAGCTTAACAGAGAAAACTTTCGTTGCTTGGTACTGTCCGAACGTTATACTGATGGTTAAAAGTGGGGAGCCACTGCCGCCGGGAAGATAACGGCTGAGCCGAGAAACTAACTCACCCATTCCTATCTTGAAGCATTTCAGTAATCTGTATAGCTTATATCAAGGCGCTGGTCCGCTGCAGGGAAAAGACAATAGATCCATAGTAGCGTTGGTCGCCGGGTTCAGTTCTTTCATAACAAGACGGGATGAGGTCAGTGTTGGTCACTTAGGTAAGAAGTTATATACACACGTAGCAAATGATAGGCTACTAACTACTCACATTTCTGGGAATGTATTTAACGTAATGGGAAATAAGATTGTATAGTGTTATTCAATTCTTCTTTCTCTTTATAGTTGCAGATTTTTAATATTAGCTTTTCCAGCCTATCGTGTCCTTATGAGCATTGATTCTTGGAATTTTCTCACCCTCAGGTTCGCAGTTGGGATACCTAGGAGGAACTGCATCTCCCTGGCGGGAGGGAGTCATGGATAAGAGTGCTTTTGCGTTTTGCTCTGCATTGGGGTGCAAAAATTTAGCGGTCATTGGGCATCTCCTTTGTGTTAAATGTATACCTTGTTTGGATCGATCTCGTGGTCGTTGTCTTTCCAAATATTGCCCCAAGTGCTCAGTTTTATGTAATGCATGCTTAACCCATTCAGATGGACAGTGTAAGACAATTTTGCTCCATATACAGTCAGTTTATGCAACGTACTGTAAGACAGTGGCCCATAAATCTTTACAGTTGGATGACCAGTTATTAGAGGATTTTCTTAAAGAGCCGTCAGTTACTTCGCCCCCTGCGGCTGATACTCGTCACACTCCCTCCCGCCAATCTAAGCGACCAAGGACCACCAAGAATCCGCTGGACGTACCCTCCTCGTCTTCCCGGCATGATCGGTCCCGCTCTCCCAGAGCGGCTTCTAGGCCCAAGTCCCCAACTGTTCAACAGGCAGACGGAAGCACTCCAAAAGATCCTCCTCATCGAAGACGGTGGCCCAGTTACCGCCACCTAAGCCGGAACACAAGTCTTCATCGCACCAGGAGGCACCCAGAGACACAGCTAGCAATGTCTCAGGCCACTCTCACCGGTTTACCATCCCACACCAAGTGCAACCCGAACCTAAGGTCTTTCCGGTATTGGGATCGGAGAGGGGCAGCAGTATTGTGTCTCGCCATTAGGAGGATGAGTGCTCCTCTGACCGGCCCGCATCATTTCAAGAATCCATGGAGTATGAGATACCGGATCTAAAACTGCGGGATCTTTCTGAGTTCAACGTTCTCGACTCACAAACAGAAACACATGATGCAGCTGCCCTGGCTGGCGAGTCTCAGTTGGAGGCTTTCCAAGCCCCCCCAGCTCGGCCACCGGGATCCATTTTACACCATCAAGGAGTACACGCCGAGGAGGAGCCGCCTGGTCAGCGACCTTCTTCTTGGCACTCGGGAACTCAGGATTCAGAGATGTCCCAGTCCGCATCCCAATCAGATCAAGAAAGTGGGGTTTATATTTCGAGTGTGCAATTACAGGAGTGGTTAGACTTTATGAAGCAGGTGAAGGGTGAGCGACAGGTTAAAGTTTCAGCACCTGTAGCCCCGGCGGTGCGACCTCTAGGGCAGGTGCCAGTTCAAACTCAGGTTGACGTAAACGTGCCTCCCCACACTATCACTCCGGCGGCTACCACTTCGGGAGCTGCGGCACTTTTGCCTTCTAATCTAAAGTTGTTCTCTGATTTGCTACCTCCCCCACTTGATCGATCAATTCCTTTTAAGAAGGGCCCTATGCCCCTGTTATACAGACCTGATACGTCTTGGTCTGTCACTAAGCCTAACCTCCCAGAGGTCGCACAGCCCACAGTTACAGGTGAGTCCCCTGTTCTGCATCATTGGGTAATAGAGGCGAGTGAGGCTAAGAAACTAAGGGCCAAGAACCAATCTGGTGAGGTACTTGATGTTATTGTGAAAGCTATTCCCACCATTTATAATCCTGACTGTTTTGTCTACATGCCATCCCCTGCCTTGCCTCCCGCTTCCTCGGCGAAACTATTTTCAGATTGGACTAAGTCAGAAGGGTTCAATGATATGAAACTTTTACAGGGTATGACCCCAGAGTTGAATTCAATACCCTTCAGGGACTATGCTGGTACATCAGTCGTTCACATTCAAGGGGGGGAGTCAGGGCCGTAGGCGGCATGGGGACAAGAAACCCAGCTGTTTGCCAGCACTATCACAAATAAGAGCAGTCATCAGCTCCCGCAAGAGGACAATCATTGGTTCTCTATGCGGGTAGGCAAGGCGGAAGGGATTCCACAACATATTTTTGACTTTTTGGGGGCCCCTAAATTATCACTCTGTCATACTGTTGGCTGAACCCTTTTGTTCTCCCACACAGGTCCAGATTGATAAAGATTTCAAGATGAGGCAGAACGCCTGGAGACTAGCGTCCCAATACCTGCTCAGCCGCCAGCTTGCGGCCTCTCTGGCCAGGACGACTGAGTCGGTCACGGACGCTGGCACCCAGAAGGCTCTTTCTCTTACTAGGCGCCTCCTTCTCCAGAACTCCATTCAGTTCCTTGGGGATATCCGAACTGCTCTCTTTGAGGCGGTACGGGTTCGTCAAGATCTGAGGGTTTACCTGGTACGGAGACTCCCTGTAGAGATCGGTAGGAGACTAATTTTATCAAATGTCTTCACTAAAACTCTTGCCTCTGACGATGCCTGGCGCACGGTCAATTTCCTATTAGACTCTCAACCTGCCACTACTTCTAAGCCAAAGGGTGAGCAATCATTTAAGACAAAATTTAATGCTAAGAGTTCATTTCGTGGCCAGGCCCAGTCCTTTCAGTCATCAAAGACTCACACAACCCCTGGAAGTAGCAGTACGTCTCGAGGGCGAGGTCAGTCCAGGGGTAGAGGGCATTGGTTCATGGGTCAGTCTAGGGGTAAACCCGGTAGCAATGGTAGCAAGGTCTCTCATCCCCCCATTCCTAAATCAGAGTCACAACCCTCCAATCCAAAAACCTGAGACACCACAAGGCTCTCTCACTCCCAGTGCCACGGCAAGGTGAGCCGGATTCGTGAGTAGTTCTGCCGGACAATACCAGTCATGCGACTGGCAATATCCGGGATTGTCATCGGGCATGGCCCCGGCGAACATGGGCAAGGACAGTGGACCGAAAAGGCCTCTCATGGTGGTGGTCCCGGCGACCCCGTTTACGTATCCCCACAGAATTCAATCGTGTTTCATTAGAGGTGGGATCCGTCGTCAACGAGATGGCCCTAAAATAGATAATTATCCCCAGTCCTTTATCACAACCCGTGTTCACATCCCGGTTATTCCTGGTGCCAAAAAGGGACAGTGTTCAGATGAGGCCAGTGATCGACCTGTCCTATCTGAGCACCCACATTCACAATCAGTCGTTCAGGATGCTGACTGTGAATCAGATCAGATTGACACTCCCAACACAGGGTTGGATGTGTTCCATCGATCTAACAGAGGCCTATTGGCATGTCTCTATCAACAAATGTTTTCAGAAATATCTAGCTTTGCGCAACGGGGATCAAACGTTTATCTTTCAAAGAATGCCCTTTGGTCTAAATCTGGCACCCCGAATTTTCACAAAATTAGTCCGACAGGCTTTGCTACCATTGCTGAATCAGGGAATCATGGTGTTATGGTATCTCGACGACTGGTTAATAGTAGTTCAATCCAAAAAATTTGCCTCCAACATGTACAACAGGTGTTAACTCATGTAGCTGCCTTGGGGTTCAAGGTGAACTTAGCAAAGTCCACCTTGATCCCCACCAGGAAAATCCAATTGGTGGGCCTTATCTGGGATACCGAGTTGCTCGCTCTGAGTCAGAGCGAGGACAACCGTCAGAGATTTCGGAGGAAACTCTTTCGGTTTCTTCATTCTCTGACGACAATGAGGAGAATCTGGGAATCTCTGGTGGGCTCACTCAATTAGATAATACAGCTGACGGTCCCATTAGGTCATCTGAAGGTCAAACAAATTATTTTGGATGGAAACAGGTGCTTTCCGCTGTTGCCAGCGGAAACACTGCAGAAAATTATAAAGTTAATCCACAACCTCCTGGCGGCTTGGGCGAAGCCAGAAGTAATTCACTCCTCCTTGACATGGACAGCTCCTCCTCCGACAGTCTGGATAGATACGGACACGTCAGGTACCCTGGGGTGGGGTTACCAGTCAAACCTAGGTCATCAGGGTCAGGGTCTATGGTTCAGGTTAATTCATCTTCATATCAATGCCAAGGAGTTGTTAGTCCCCCTATTCTTTTTACAGGAGCACGGCATGAGCCAGGCGGGAAAATCCCTAGCCTTCAGAATGGACAATCTGACTGCAGTGACATGCATTCAGAAGCAAGGGTCAGCGAGATCTCGAGTGTTACAAGGGTTGTCGGAAAAGATCTTTCATCTAGCTGCAAGGCTAGAGATTTATCTTCATGCAACATATCTGCCCGGCGTGGCGAACGTATGGGCAGACGTTGTCTCGGAGACAGAGCACTCAAGTAGAATGGGCTCTCAAGCAAAATGTCTTTCAAGAGAGGATTGCAGAGCCACACCATCCACAAGTGGACTTGTTCGCGTCAGAGGCAAATCACAAGTTGCCTCAGTACCTCACACGCTGGAGTCAGGCTCTGGCGGGGGGTCCGGACGCATTTCTGGTAGACTGGAACAAATGGATCTCCATTTATCTATTTCCACCTCCAGACGCAGCCTTAATGTGCAAAGTAGTTCACAAACTACGGGGTTATCGAGGCATGGTCTCGATGATCGCGCCGATGTGGCCAGCCCAAGTTTGGTACAATCAATTGAAGACATGGTGCGAGAACCCGGTGTCGCTCCCGATCTCGTACTTCCACTTAGACACAAATGGAAACCTCAAGACCTCGCTGACTTTCGCCTTGTGGATATTCAGAAGGCCAAGTGGATAGGCCAGTTTGGGAATCATAAGTTGATTAATCAGTATACATTATCAACACAAAGACAGTATCAATCTCATTGGAAGGCATTCACTACCTGCATCGTAGAAACTGACTAACAACAGTCCTCGGTGGCACTGGTGTTTAATTATTTAAATTACCTCTTTGATATGCAAAAGTTGTCAGTTGTCACATTAAGGAATCACCTCACAGCAATTCGGACACCTTTTTTCGATTTAACTGGTCTGTCCGTGCCAGAGGCGGAGGAGAAGGGGTTCATACGGTCTTGCTTCCGGCTTCGCCCTTCTCTACATCACCTCACACCCACCTGGTCTCTTGATTTGACCCTTTAAATGCTTCATTCCCGTAAATATTGTCATAATCCTCCATATGAATTAAGACTTAAGAAAGCCATTTTTCTGATGATTTTCGGATGATAGGGTGTCTGAGTTGGCGGTGATGAGTTCAGAGCCATCTTGCTTAAGGTTTTCGAGGCGCAACATGAGTGTCCATATTGCACCTGCTCCCAATTTCGTCGCGAAAAATGAACATAGTAACCATGTGTTTTCAGAGTTTGAAGTGCCAGCTCTGAAACAAGGCGATAAACACCATTTACTTTGTCCAGTGCAATCGCTCATTTTATATATGCGGGAATCTCAGCCATCTCAGGCAGGGTCCCTCTGGGTTTCACGGACAGGTAAACGTCTCCAAAAACGACAACTGGCTGCGTTATTAGTAGAGGTGATTAGAGAGAGTATTCCTGGCGTTCTTGCTAGCTCACATGATATCCGGAAGTGGGCTGCCTCACTCAGGTTCTTACATAATTACTCACTCGATGATATTCAACAGACCAAGCTGTAGTGGTCCAATCATACATTCCTGACACGTTACCTGTCCGTTAATCTCATGAAACCTTCTCGCACATGTGTAGCATTAAGGCAGAGAGTCTAGTTTTAAGCTATTTTTTGTATACGAAAAAGGGGGGGGGGGTCCTAGCTAGGGCCTCTAACCTGCCCCTCCTATGTGATACAACATGATGATGAGAATTAGGGTCATGTGATACCCCGTTCCTTAGACTAAAGTAAGTCCAGTCAGGAAATTTTTATTTTTTACTTTATATATGGCAATAGAGTATTAATTTATGCTCAATAATCTTAAGGATAGGATTAAGGGCAATGTACTCATCTATTTGTAATAGAGTACCTGTACTGTAGGTCATATATATATACTGTAGGCCACCAAAGTTATCAGTATTTTCTTAGAGACGAAATATTGATTTATTTATGTATTCATAAGCTAAAATATATAGTTTATGTGTGTAACTCCAACTGCTCTGTCAAACATTACGGTGCTACACAACAGGCAATCTTTGCGCTTCTCACGCGTCTGCTATTTCCGCACGCTTCGCCTCACTCATCGAAGCGATCACTCGTCCTTAAACTGATATATCAAGACTCTCCAAATATAGCAGATGAATGGGAAGGGGATGGAAAGGAGGGCCAAAATCGTCAATGATTCCGGGGCCACTACTAAATATTAGGTTTTCCTTCTTCCCTTCGGGACTCAAACCTATAATTTATTAGTGGCCCCTTCATGATACGCCTGATATCTCAAGTCTGGAGGGGGACATTCATCAGGAATATCAAAACCACTAACAAATTATTAAGGTTTATAGAGAAACACGTATGAAAAAGATCAGGCACGCCGCGTGCCTGTAAACTCTTTTATTATTTTTATATTAAACGATGGCTTTAATTGCGGCACACATATTTGTTGACATCATTCAAAAGCTCACATTTGTTCAGTGATGACATCCAAGATTAGCAGGCAGATACAGTAAGAAATTATAAATGACATTAATGGGTCCTGTCAAGGTTGTTGGAGTGTCCGCTGAGGCTCATATCTAGCCAACCATCAAACAAATCTGACAAATAACTTTGGACATGTGCTACATGTAGGTTCGGCCATTAACACTTTGATTCGTCTAATAATACCCAAGCAAACTTTTTATAAAATGCGTCGAGGAACACTGAAAGAGTTGACACTAGATCACCCGACGTCTTGGGAGTTATTATAATTTGGTGCTTATACATACCCTTCATGTTTTAGAGTGATGTACTTCCTTTACGCATCCATATAATTTCCAGTTACAAAAAAGGAATTATTATGTCATTTTAATGATGACAACCATATCTAACCATCATTATAACTACTGTGTTACTGTTATACCGCAGTTTAGAGGTAAGAAACAGATAAACTGCCGTCTTTGGGAGATGCCTGTTGGCCTCCAGCTCAAGCAGCGCAATACCCAGGGGAGGCTCATAGGCATGTGATAAGGATTTGCTGGAACTCTTATTTCATTCGTCTGCCTTCCCTCATTGTTTTTGTTTGTGCCTCACCAACACAGAGAGTAATTCAGTTAGCTTTCACAAACACCTCCTCCTATCCATTGCACTACACTAAACAAGCACACCTCTCTTCTTTCCAATAATGTACACCAAATTTGATTTGTTCAATTTGTCTCTCTCACTCCTTCAACTTTGGAGGGGACATAGAGAAAAAAAAACAGTGCCCACTCATGGCGGGGGTCAACCACACTTTAGGTTG
The DNA here is from genome assembly GCA_032716605.1 of Paralithodes platypus. Classification (NCBI taxonomy): domain Eukaryota; kingdom Metazoa; phylum Arthropoda; class Malacostraca; order Decapoda; family Lithodidae; genus Paralithodes; species Paralithodes platypus. The sequence continues at coordinate 71,824,920 of CM064513.1, read as the reverse complement.
ACTTCTGCAAACCACGGTTGCATGAATGGAGGTTTGACCACACTCAAGGTAGACTCTTGCACCACAGACTATGCTCCCAATCATCTCTTATGTGTTGACTGTGTTGGTGGTGTTCTGGGCCTCTTCTTGCTCATTGTATGCATAGTGTCCAGGGGGCCAATCGTGAAAGTTTTACCTCTCTGTTTGGCCCACCGGTCAATCACAGTCTTAATCATCTTCCTGTTGTCATCCGGGACCCGTCGTGGTTCGTGAAGTAAGCTCCGTGGTTAGTGTGGGGTGCTCCACAGGTTGTTGGGGGGTTATCTCCACTGGGACAAGTCCCAACAATAATCAAGGCAACAAGTGACCAAGTCTAGTCTTCTTATTAATTAAAATACTGTGAGACTCTTTATCTAACCATATATTGATAAAAGGTTTTAGAATTACTCACCTCTTAACTCTTTATTATTAGAAAGGTAAGAAGGTTCACTTTATTTGTATCTTTATTGATAAATATAAAGTATTCAGATGATACGGGGTGATTAAAAGAAAGTGTAACCATTTCAAATGTACGTGATTTCGTCTTTATATGACCTACAACATTCTTATAATCAGTATTGTTTCCTATGTATATGAAGTAGACAAAAGGCAGGTTGCCTGTAACGAGTGTCTCCCCCAAAGCCAAAAGAGTGACAGAGAGCAAAATTCAAGGGACGTTGGGTCAAAATGTCTGGACACATGGAGTTTATTGCAGTCTAAGATAAAGGATGAAGGAAAGACTGATTGAGGGAGAGAGTTCCAGAGTTCACTTGTTGAGTAGAAGAAAGACTGAGAAAATTTGCTAATTCTTGGGCTGGAGAGGTGGACAGAATATAAGTGGGATTGTGTTGAAAGACGGGTGCCTTGCACTCGCCGCAAGGGATGGGGGTTTGCACAGAGAGAGCTCTAAAAAACACTGATTGTCGTAATAGCGATAGAAGAGTGAAAGAGATGCAACATTGCGGTGTGTAGAAAGAGATTGTTGGGAATTATTAAGAGGAAGTGAGTTGATAAGACAAAATGCTTTTGATTCTACTTTTCAAGAAGTGTGGTGTGGGTGGAGCCTCCCCACACATGCTAACAATACTCGATACATGAGCACACTATGCCCCTATGCAGAGCAAGAAGCTGAAGCTATGCAGGGGTGAAGAACCCACAGAGACGGATGAGCATGCCTAACTTTTGGGAAGCTGTTTTAGCAATAGTGGTAATATGATTTTTCCAAGAAAGGTCAGGTGAAAAAGATACACCAAGAATATTGAGAGAAGATGGATTTATTCGTGTATTGTTAAAGAGTGATTGACAGTCTTGTGGAAGATTGCTACAGGTAGATAGATGGAGAAATTGGGTCTTGGAGGCATTGAAAGTAGCAAGATTTTCTCTGCCCTGATCAGAAATAATTAATAGATCATAAGATAAGCATGCCATGACCTCGTCATGGGTTGTGATTGATCCAGACATTTTCAAGCAAATATGTTTCTAGCTTTCCCCCTTATACTAAGAATATTCCTCCACGGACCCGTTGAAAAGTTTGCCCCCAGCTCACTTTCAAGCTAGATATATAAATTTCTTTGGTAGAAAAATGTTCCGGCCGAGGGTCGCTTTTTCCTAAATTACAGGTTCACTGCCTCTCGCCCAATAGTAATTGACACCTGAATGGGGTGAAGCGTCTAATAATTTCCAAACTAACCCCAGATAAGGCTAAGCGTCTAAGACTGGCGTCTGTAACACTATCGGTCATAACCACTGAACTACAGTATATTAACAGTGGTCATAACAAGGGAACATACACTAACTTAACCCTAGCTCATGCAGGACGGCTCTTTCTGATCCAGGTATGTTTCACTCAAATTTCGCCTCATTAGTTTGTTGATCATGTAACGTTTCGCCTCATTAGGATGTAGCCTTATTCTGGGCGAGCGATACCGAGCCTGCAATTAATCGACCAATGGGAGCATACGCCGTGACAGTGCATTGCCGCATTCACCCTCCGACTCCACCCCGGGGGATCCCTCCGGGCGATACTGCGAGCCTGCAATCTAGGAGAAACCGGCTGTCATCCGGAAATTATTTTCTACCAAAAACATGTGTACATACATTCAAGAGGGTCTGAGAGCCGATTGCTTAGTTTGAAAGGGATTGCGAATATGTGTCCAGGGGGCAAGCTGAACAAACTATCACAATAACCCCCAAGATGTCGCACCTGCTAGTGTTAAGTGACATTATTACTTAAGAAGCTTACACCCTAAGCTGCCAGACCAATGGTTAAGGTAAAATTGAAGTGCTCGTGTGATACCGGCTCTAATCCTAATCTCATCTTCAATATAATGTGTGCGTGCGTGTGTATTCTCCTATCTGGGCGTGCGTACATGTGCGTGTGTGTGTGTGTACAGGAAATATGAGCCTTCCACAAACTAGGAAGCGACTGTACATATATGGGTTGATAATATATACAGTAAGGCAACACAAGCAATTTTAATCAAGAAATGCAAAGCCCAAAATCTTCCAAACTATCTTAGGAGAGGTGTGGCCAAGTGGTCACATAATAAATGCAGAAATTCGTTCCGCCCACCTCTCCGCCTGTGACGTCATGGAGGTATTGGAACGCGGGCACCCTCATCATAGTTGCCAGTTTAGCCGAGCGATATTTACCGATAGCTACAATATATTTCCCCCGTTTGTTTTTATTATAGATTAGGTCTATTTTTAAGATATTTGTTATTGATTTTCATATTATTCTAGCACTATAATTATTGTTTATGCTATTAAGTGATACATTAGCGACTTTCGAGCAGTAATCTAGCAGTACCTGTGATGTTGATTTGGTAACCCTGCCCCAGGTTTCCTGCCCGCCCCATCCCCCAGTGGAGCTTTAGTAGTGGTAAGAGTAGGGTCACGCCGGCGCGCTCCCGCATCCTCCTGACTGACGCTTTCTCTCGGTGTGTTTTTTATTGTTGGAGATGAGGGACTAATTATCAACTGTGCCGCCATGAAGCTTTGTTATATCGTGTGGGTTGTGTCCCTCGGGGCGACTGTTTGCACCGGGCAGTTCAGGAAAGGTAAGTTATTTTGCCCGTGGGTATACACTGTCTTTTTAAGGTTGCTGCTGCTTTGATAGTAAACACTTGGACACAGATTATGGCCTTGATTTTTGAAGCTATCTCGTACTAAATCGAATCTTGTTAATTTTTTACCTACAGTTTGTGTGTTTTCAACTGATGGTAAATTACAGTGTCCTCATCCTAATTAACAAGTTAATATGAACACTTTATAGCGAAATGTGTTATTAATTATAATAATAATAATAATAATAATATTTATTCAGTTAGCAATTTACAGAGTTGGTACCACATAGTATATTACAAAATATGACATGTACCAGCCTTGCATAATTCCAACTAAGGATAGCCCAATAAGGCCGTTAGGCGTATTTCCATTGGGGTCCTTGTGGGATTAGGTTAGCTGGGGAAATGGGGAGGAAAAAAAAAAAAAATAGAGAAATTATTTCTAGGGGGTTATTTTAAGATACCTTACATCCTATAATAAATATCAGTAATCCGTAATCAGTAATCATTTCAATTATGAAAACATTGTATTTGTATAATGCAATATTTGCCTCCTAAAGTGTCGAAGAATCAGCTACCAAGGGATTCAGTTTACCGTCAGGTGGAAAATCTCTAGTATATATATACTGTACATGTCAGGTGTTCAGTAAAGCAGGTCGAGGAGCTAGAAAGTACCATCATTTGTGTTCGTGAGTGTGCCTGTCACTGGGAAGTTTAGAGAGTGGTTTGTTTGGTTTCTAAAGATTCCATATTTTGTAAATTACACCTCGAGTTCATCATTTCACTATTTTCGCCTCTTTGTGAAAGTATAAAGTTATTGAACTGTTTTTGTGAATTTACAGTATATACTGTAGGCTAGTCCGTTAGGTAAACCTGACTTTTTGGACCGACAGCGATTTCAGTAAGTTTTAGTTTGTATTTTTTAATTTTTCCTTCAGATATAGTGTTGTTTTATACTGAAGAGGAGCTGAAATGAGTATTTACCCATTATCCAACAATCTAAAAACACCTACTATCCCAAAATCCCCACTAGTGGGGAGGGTTATGAAGTTCAGGGAAAATGAGGGGTTAAAAGCGTAAAAATACAATAATAGGCCTATAGCGTTTTGGGTTTAATGTTATTTTAATACCACGAATTTTGTTGATCTATTTGAAGATATATAATTAATCTATATGCTCTAAAGATCATAAGAACATTTGTTTTAACCCTCAGCAAAACTTAATAAAAAAGTATGGTACACTAAAAAAAAAATCGTAACAAGGTTGTCAATACGGTACTTTCAGTCATCGATAACTCTAAAGATCATATGAAAATTTGTTAAATCCTCAGAAAAACCTAATATAAAAGTATGGTACTAAAATTTAATTTTCGTAACAAGATTGTCAATACGGTACTTTCCCGTTATCAATGTACAATCAAGCTGAAGATTGCAGAGTAAACACCATAGACTTCATCGACTTTTCTTTCACCTTCGTTTAATCGACAGCCAATTTTTTTTTTTTTTTTATTAAGTACTCAACCAGCGGGGATGTGGGGGCGGCAGCCCCCACCCATAATACTAGGTTAGGTTAGGTAAGGTTGTTAGGTTAGGCTAATGTCTTTTCAAATCACTATCGGGGAGTGAGTGTGTCTCAACATCGATCGATAGGCCTAATGCGGAAAATAGGTTTTCCCGAGATTTCTAATTAATTACAAACACTATATATTGATGCAAATGACCAATTTTTTTTATAAAAAACACTCGGAAAATTCGTGGTATTAAAATAAAAAAAATCCGCGTTTTGTATCAAAACTTGGCTCAGGTTTTCCCAAATTGCAAACTCATAAAACCCAATTTTGTGAATACCCGAGCCAGCTTTTGACGAAAGCTGGCTCGGATTTCACGGGGTGGAGTCGGTTATGTTATAAAAATAGTTAACTTTGGGAAGATAGAGGTGTTCAAGTGGGTTAGTGGGATTAACAAAGGGGACATGACAAATGTACTAAAGCTCAGTGATAGCGAAAGAACTCGTACCAATGGTTTCAAATTAGATAAATTTCGTTTCAGAAAAGATATAGGCAAATATTGGTTTGGTAACAGAGTTGTAGATGGGTGGAATAGGCTACCAAGTGATATAGTGGGATCAAGAACGATAGGGAGCTTTAAGAAAAAATTGGATAAGCATATGGACGAGAAGGGTTGGGTGTGAAGGGGGATCAGCCGGGTTGGGCCAATCAGCGGTCTGCAGACCCCCGTAATCCTGCGTTAATCTCTAACCGGTTTGGTAAGATGATCCTCAGGGTATTAGAGTGTTGAGCCTATAATTGGGCTTTGTAATTGGGGTTGTGTGGGACAGGGATCTGCCTTGCTTAGGCCAATCGGCTTTCTGCAGACTCCCATTTTCTTATGTTCTTATGTTCTTAAGACATTAGCCTAACTTATCCTAGTATTATGGGTGGGGGCTGCTGCCCCCACACCCCCGCTGGTTGGGTTAGGCTATTTTTTTTTTTATTTTTTTTTTTTTTTTAATGTGCTAGGCTATTAGCCTAACCTAACAACCTTACCTAACCTAACCTAGTATATGGGTGGGGGCTGCTGCCCCCACACCCCCGCTGGTTGGGTACTGGCTGAAAAACTTATTGTTTTGCTAATTTAGAATTAGAAAATTCAGACTGCGAGAAAGATCTAGGTGTGTTTGTTAGCAATGATTTGAAGCCTAGAAAACAGTGTATAAGCGTTCGTAATAAGGCAAACAGGATTCTCGGGTTCATCTCTAGGAGTGTGAGTAACAGAACTGCTGATGTTATCTTAAAACTTTACTTGTCATTAGTGAGACCCCATATGGATTATGCTGTCCAATTTTGGTGTCCTTATTACAGAATGGACATAGATTCATTGGAGAGAATTCAGCGTAGAATGACAAAAATGATCCATAATATTAGAAATTTTCCGTATGAAGAAAGGTTGAAGAAATTAGGTTTACATTCGTTAGAGAGACGCAGAGTTAGAGGGGATATGATAGAGGTGTTCAAGTGGGTTAGTGGGATTAACAAAGGGGACATGACAAATGTACTAAAGCTCAGTGATAGCGAAAGAACTCGTACCAATGGTTTCAAATTAGATAAATTTCGTTTCAGAAAAGATATAGGCAAATATTGGTTTGGTAACAGAGTTGTAGATGGGTGGAATAGGCTACCAAGTGATATAGTGGGATCAAGAACGATAGGGAGCTTTAAGAAAAAATTGGATAAGCATATGGACGAGAAGGGTTGGGTGTGAAGGGGGATCAGCCGGGTTGGGCCAATCAGCGCTCTGCAGACCCCCGTAATCCTGCGTTAATCTCTAACCGGTTTGGTAAGATGATCCTCAGGGTATTAGAGTGTTGAGCCTATAATTGAGCTCGTAATTGGGGTTGTGTGGGACAGGGATCTGCCTTGCTTAGGCCAATCGGCTTTCTGCAGACTCCCATTTTCTTATGTTCTTATGTATACTGTATTTTAGCATGTTTTTTTTTGTTTCTCCCTTATAACACATTTCAGCTCTTAATGACATATATAGCAATGATGTATATGCTCTACCGGACACGAAGGCAGTTAAAGAATGGTGGACACTGCCTACAATTTATTATGCAACTTCGAATCCTGCATATCAATCTAAGCATGTACACACATCCCAACTGCAACTCACGTAGGCTATGCATATGTGAATGGAAAGAGCAATTAATGGGGCCTTAACCACTAGGGAAGGCCTCTCGATAAATTACTCCTGAACCAATATCAATTATTATGTTCTATCCAACAACCAACTCTACTCCTAAAATTGATTAATGAAATATTACAAACACATGTGGCAGTCCGTGGACTCGAACCCAGGACGCTCACACCGAATATCAACACCTTATGCATTACACCACGAAGGCAGTTAAAGAATGGTGGACACTGCCTACAATTTATTATGGAACTTCGAATCCTACATATCAATCTAAGCATGTACACACATCCCAACTGCAACTCACGTAGGCTATGCATATGTGAATGGAAAGAGCAATTAATGGGGCCTTAACCACTAGGGAAGGCCTCTCGATAAATTACTCCTGAACCAATATCAATTATTATGTTCTATCCAACAACCAATTCTACTCCTAAAATCGATTAATGAAATATTACAAACACATATGGCAGTCCGTGGACTCAAACCCAGGACGCTCACACCGAATATCAACACCTTATGCATTAATAGGAAGGGATTAATGCGAGCTTAATTTGTAAGGTCATACATTAATTTTGTGTTCCCCATATAATAAGGTATAGTCTGCAGTAGAGTGTTAATTAGTACTAATGGCCATAATGGACGTAATGCTATAATGTCAGAGGTCTGACATGCTCTAACCTTTTTCTCTAACCGGTTTGGTAAGATGATCCTCAGGGTATTAGAGTGTTGAGCCTATAATTGGGCTTTGTAATTGGGGTTGTGTGGGACAGGGATCTGCCTTGCTTAGGCCAATCGGCTTTCTGCAGACTCCCATTTTCTTATGTTCTTATGTTCTTATGTCTAGGCAGCGTTAATGTGAGGGAGAGTGTGTATGTTTTCTGAGAATGCATGTAGGCTGTTTGAGAGACGGGGAGATATGTGTTTGTGGGTGTGTCTGTGTGCATCAGGGTGAGTGGGTGTATATGTGGGGGGGTAAATGTGTGTATGTGAGGGTGAGTGCGTGTATATGTGTGAGGGTAAATGTGTGTGTGTGAGGGTGAGTGCGTGTATATGTGTGAGGGTAAATGTGTGTGTGTGAGGGTGAGTGCGTGTATATGTGTGAGGGTAAATGTGTGTGAGGGTGAGTGCGTGTATATGTGTGAGGGTAAATGTGTGTATGTGAGGGTGAGTGCGTGTATATGTGTGAGGGTAAATGTGTGTATGTGAGGGTGAGTGCGTGTATATGTGTGAGGGTGAGTGCGTGTGTATGTGAGGGTGAGTGCGTGTATAATTGTGTGAGGGTAAATGTGTGTGTGTGTCTGTGTGTGAGGGTGAGTGCGTGTATATGTGTGAGGGTAAATGTGTGTATGTGAGGGTGAGTGCGTGTATATGTGTGAGGGTAAATGTGTGTGTGTGAGGGTGAGTGCGTGTATATGTGTGAGGGTAAATGTGTGTGTGTGTGAGGGTGAGTGCGTGTATATGTGTGAGGGTGAGTGCGTGTATATGTGTGAGGGTAAATGTGTGTATGTGAGGGTGACTGCGTGTATATGTGTGAGGGTAAATGTGTGTATTAATTAAAATGTAAAACTTGCAAACTAAACAAACCAAAATTGGGACAAGGACAATATAAAGTCAAATTAAATTATCAAAATCGCTATGTGGAAACAACGCTTACTAACATGAAAATTATTAAATAAAAGAACACAATCCACCACATAGGGTGTACATTACTACATGAGCAAGTTAATATGTTTCCTTTATGTGAGGGTGAGTGCGTGTATATGTGTGAGGGTAAATGTGTGTATGTGAGGGTGAGTGCGTGTATATGTGTGAGGGTAAATGTGTGTGTGTGAGGGTGAGTGCGTGTATATGTGTGAGGGTAAATGTGTGTGAGGGTGAGTGCGTGTATATGTGTGAGGGTAAATGTGTGTGTGTGAGGGTGAGTGCGTGTATATGTGTGAGGGTAAATGTGTGTGTGTGTGAGGGTGAGTGCGTGTATATGTGTGAGGGTAAATGTGTGTGTGTGTGTGAGTGCGTGTATATGTGTGTATGTGTGTGTGAGGGTGAGTGCGTGTATGTAGGTGTAAGTTCTGAAGCATCTGGGCATAATAAGATAGTGTATTATCTCGTTTGAGTTCGATACTGATTCAAGTGGGTGTGTTGGAAATTATGCTCTTGACTGTACAGTCGCGGTCATTATATCTGATAAATTTTGAGGCCTCGAACAATTTAGAGGAATCTCTGATATACATACAGTATAGCAGGTAAAGAATTAATAAGAAGCTTCAATTCAACCCGAGCCAATTTCCAGAATGTATGAGCATCAATAACCGCGACTGGAAGTACTATACTACTACAGGTCACGTGTTGCTAATCTTCCTATGAAACATAAGCTTTAAACAACCCCTAAGCAACTGCTTTCCCGATAATAAAACTATGAACCTGATATATATCTGCATCCCTTCATTGCCAAGTGGTCATAATGCCAGCATAATATGGCTGTAAAATATTCGCAATAGCTGTATAATCAAGATGAGGACATGGCAATTTACCTTCAGCTGGAAAACAAGCCAACTTTATGGCCAAAAGCGTATATATTTAGTGTTTTATAGGCTATGTACATTCTGTGTGCGCACACTATGATTAACAGTGCCTGAGGTTGTACCGGTACTGTAGTGAAGCCAAATACTCACAGGTATTTTAACGAGACAGAGAGAGAGAGAGTACACAAAGTGGTGGCTAGATTAGTATCAACTAGGTTACACTGTAAACAATCAAGGATATAAAAAGGGTAGGGATATGGTTTATCAAATCATTGGGTATATTATATTGGTGATTTACTTTTCTATCCTTGTATAATCTAAATTTACTACCACCAGTATACCTTTAAATGGGTAGATTATTTTGGGCACTTTAAATATACGGTAATCTGTGTATTATGATGGGTCTAGAAATACCGACACCCAACCTTTCACAAATACAAATATTTCTACCATTTGGGGAGAGCCAAACAGTAGTTAGGTGTGGAAATACCCAGCCCGATTGCTCCAGTCTTCCTCGAGTTACAAAAGCCCAGGGGTAACAATTTCTAGGCTCGTCATAATTAATACACTTCACTGAATACATAAAGTGTAAAAATAGGAATACAAATTCATTGTGTACGGTATATTGAAAGTTAGTGACCTTTCGAATGTTATAATAGACAGCTTAATTGACCACTTGCAAGTTTCAGGCTTTAAGGAAGTTAGCGCTATAAACATCGATATTTATAGAAAGTCATAATAATGTAAACTGCTGATGGATACAATATATGGTGAATGTGATTGTATGTGTATATACAGTGTATACACTACAACAGTATCTTAGCTGGTAATTCTGCCACATATCGATGTCTACCACTCCAATGTCTTTATATCTTGAAACTCTCAAGTGATCAATTACAACCATTATGTTACTTAGATGAGGGTATAGCATCATAGATTATTACGTCTCATATATACCTTATTTAAACCAATCATTTTATGTCATTATACAGTGAGCTCAGGGACGTTTTAGTAATGAATGAGCAAGCGATCTGGAATAATTACATATACAAGGAATAATTACGCAATATGGATAATTACACATAACACAATTGATTACACATAAGAGTAATTATTTCACAAACTAGGAATAATGGGGGACCGGATAGCATTGTCTGCTACTCTTTCACAAACACCCAATAGTGGGTAATCAGTTTCCATCCAGTGAGTCGAACTTTATATATCGAACTCATCAAAATACCACTCCTTTCTATATTCACTAATGTTACATAAATATTACTCTCAAATTCTATTCAGTACATTGTCCAATATACAAAGTATATAATTATGATGAATACATTTGGCAAGGATCCGAAAAGTAGGACTACTTTTCGAATCCTTGCCAAATGTCTCTGTAGGCCTAACATATTATTTTGTATTCGTCATAATATACTTTGTATATTGGACAATGTACTGAATACAATTTGAGAGTAATATTTATGTAACATTAATGAATATAGAAAGGAGTGATATTTTGATGACTTAGATATATAAATTTAACTGGATGGAAACTGATTAGGCTTCTATTGGGCGTTTGTGAAAGAGTAGCAGACGATGCTATCCGGTCCCCTATTAAGCACAAAAGGAATAATTGCGCAACAATAATTAAACAAGGCATAATTAAACAAAATACATAATTACGCATAAAAGAAATAATTACACACACAAAATAACTACACATATAAGGAATAATTACACGGAATAAGGAATAATTGGTAACAAAGTTGTAGACATGTGGAATAGGCTACCGGTACCGAGTGATATGGTAGGATCGAGAACGATAGGGAGCTTTAAGATACAATTAGATAGGCACATGGACGAGATGGGTTGGGTATGAGGGGGGATCTGCCGGGTGTGGGCCAATCGGCGCTCTGCAGCCTCCCATTTTCTTATGTTCTTAAAAGGGATAATTACACATAATACATAGTTACGCAAAGGGAATAATTACACGTAAAAGGAATAATTACACGTAAAAGGAATAATGACACATAAAGGGAGAACCAGATCAAGGTCACCAACTCACCACGGTCACAATGAAAACAGTTAATTAGTCCAGTTAATCCTAAAATCACCTGGCAATGTCCGCTCCTTGAAACATAAACCCCAAAGCTATGTCCTTCAACAGTCATTAGTTGTACCGGAGAAGCGGATTGGAGTTCCCGGTAAACTTAAGGGACACTCACTGTTTTTTGGCCAATAAATACATTCATTCATAAATTCTTAGTTTCCTCGATAGACATCCCTCAAACATAGAAAAATATCCCCTAGACCCCCCTTCAAGATACATTTTTACATTTTTCGGTAGAAAGATGTCCCGGCCTAAGGCCGGTTCCTCTTACAATTACAGGCTCGCTATAGCTCGCCAGGAAAAATCGACACCTAAATGGCACGATAGTTCTTAAAATTTATAACGAAATGGGATGAAAGGTCTTACAATTGGCAAACAAATGGGCCGAACGTCTAAAAATCTTAAAATAATGGGACTAAACACGAGGGAGAAAGGGTACCAGAAACACGACCGTCTCCCCTTAACTAGTGGAGTAATTCAACCAATAGATCTCAACCAGTGAACCGTATCTACCAGTGGAGCAATTCAACCAGTATACGGCTTAACCAATGGACCATTTCAATCAGTAGTTCTCAACCAATGCCAACTCAATAACTGGACCATTTCAACCAGTAGATTTTAAACAATGCCAACTCAAACAGCGAATCATTTCAATCAGTAGATCTCAACTAGTGGATCATTTCATCCAGTAGAGACCATTTCAACCAATATATCAATATACCAAAACCATGTCGAATAAAGACTACGGAACATGTTAATTAAGGAAATATAACTTGATAGCATCAGTATTTAACCAGTACGTTGCGCGTATTTTATTGTTTTTATTTATGTAATTATTATTGTACTTTTTTATGTAGAGGTAAGGCAGCGGATCAAGATGCCATATTTTCTTGTATTCTGACTGTCATTGGACAATTTCATCCAGTCTAGGAAGGATATAAGAACATAAGAACATAAGAAAATGGGAGTCTGCAGAAAGCCGATTGGCCTAAGCAAGGCAGATCCCTGTCCCACACAACCCCAATTCATTACAAAGCCCAATTATAGGCTTCACACTCTAATACCCTGAGGATCATCTTACCAAAACGGTTAGAGATTAACGGAGGATTATGGAGGTCTGCAGAGCGCTGATTGGCGCTCAATATCATATCATATCTATGAATCAAATGGGGTAGGCCGTTACAAACTGTCTTTACTTACATCCTATAACTCCCGCAGATCATTTACGTTCCCAATAATAGCGTTAGCCAAACTAACATGAAGAAAGGCATCACGATATGATGAAATGGTTAACTAAATAACAACAATGGCTACGACAATTCTTCTACAGCCTATTTATTTCTATTAGTACTGCATATTATGGCAACTGGCTCAAGCCCTTAACCACTCAATATTCCGATATTAACATAATATACCCTGCTGCTGCTGCTGGTCTCTGTCTGTGTGTGAGAGAGAGAGAGCGTTAAAGTAAGTGTTTAGATGTACTGTATATGTGTAATTGCATATAGGCTTACGTGTGTGTAACTGCGTGTAGTGTGTGTGCATATTTTATTATTTTTTGTTCTATGTGAGTGAGGGAGACAAAAGGCAACACTGCCTGTAGCGAGTGCCTCCCTCAGAATTGAAAGAGTGACAGGGCCAAAATCAAAGGACATTCGAGCCAAAATGCCTGGACACACGGAGTTTGAAGCAATTTAAGTCATAGGAAGTGGGAAAGACTGATTCTGGGAGAGAGTTCCAGAGCTAAGCTGCGCAATAGAAAAGAAAGACTGAGAATAACGTTTCACTCTTGGGTTGGAGAGTTACACAGAGTAGGGGTGGGCTTGTGTTGTAAGACGGGTACTACAACCTCTACGTAGAGGAGATGGTATACACTGGGAGAACTCTGAGGAACACTGATTAGTGTATTAGCGATAGAATAGCGAGAGAGATGCAACATTGGGGCGAAGAGAGAGAGAGAGTTGATGAGTGGACGGGAGTTAATGATAAGAAAGGCTTTCCTTTTTTATGGTACTTTGTCTAGGAGTGCGGTGTGAGAGGATCCTCCTCACACATGTGAACAATACTTAATACAAGGACACACTGTGCCCCTGTACAGAGCAAGAAGCTGTGCAGGGGTAAAGAAACCCTTGAGGCGGTTGAACACACCCAGCTTCTGGGAGGCTGCCTTAGCAAGACTGGTAATATGGTCCTTCCAAGTTAGAGCAGAAGAAAAATAGACACGAGTATATTGAGAGAAGATGAAGGATTGATTTTTGCATTGTTAAAGTATAAGGGATGTGTGTAACTGAGTGCTAGTTTGTTGTTTGCTTAGACTTGTGTTTATCTGAATGTTAGTGTTTGTGTGTAATTGCTCATACGTGTGTGATAATGTGTGTGCATATAATTGTTTGTGTGTAACTGCGAACTAGTGTGTGTGTGTTTGCTTAGACTTGTGTTTACCTGAATGTTAGTGTGTGTGTGTGTGTGTGTGTGTGTAATTGCTTATATGCGAGTTAGTGTGTGCGTGTATTGGCGAGTTGTTTCCAAAGGCACCTTTTTGGCAATTTACCGATACACTTCATCTGTGGTAATTATTTATATAGTACATAACTAGATGTTCATGTGGCTGATTATTTGATGTTAAGCTAGTTACATATTGAAAAATAAACTCATATTACCATGCCTTAACCCTTCCATTCTACGATAATATGAGGCTTACGAAGGATCTATGGGAGTTAACCCTTTCTCTGCAGGAGACAGTCCAGAACACCATGGCAATTTACAGCAATTGACAGGCTCTTAAAGCCTCTGAAAGCCTGTAAAATCGAGTGCGAGCGAGCGGGAGCGTGACACTGCTCCAGCAGGGGATAGGCTGACAACTGTACATATATTGCTATCATCGTCCTCTTCTATTAATTTTCACTGCGAGGGGCACTTTCTTTCAAATAGATCTCTGACGAAAATATAAATGTACGAACAATAGACTATGCATCTATGTAATGGTCAAAGTGAGTTAACATAAGAACATAAGAAAATGGGAGTCTGCAGAAAGCCGATTGGCCTAAGCAAGGCAGATCCCTTGTGTGTCCCACACAACCCCAAATCAATTACAAAGCCCAATTATAGGCTCAACACTCTAATACCCTGAGGATCATCTTACCAAAACGGTTAGAGATTAACGCAGGATTATGGGGGTCTGCAGGGTACAGTTCTTTGTACTTTACTTAGTACGGTACTGTTTACTGAAATATACGATATTTGCTTAGTTATGAGCAGAATACCATTTGTTTTTATATTACAATTTTGACACATTTTCATTTTTCCCTAAAATATGGCCCTAAATTATAATTATAGCATAAAATTAGTGGCCTTAATCGATTTATCAGGGTCTAAACCATAAATTGTCATGCATTTCTTATGTACTTGTGATACATAAAGGCCGACAGAGGGCACATCCAGAATGCCTCCAATCTTTAAAATATTCATTATGACATATTATACTAACGGTGTACCTACATTCATGCATTTATCATTAACCCTTCTTTAGCGGCCTATGCGGTTTATTTATATGTACCACCCAGCGGGGTGTTTTTAGCCAAAATAGGGCTGTTTACGTGATCATTTTCATGCCTAAATAAGACCCAGAACGTAAAACAAGTATCTATCCCTGAAAGGGCATAAACAGAGCTTTCGAATGACACCATAACGATCCTTGTATGATGGATAGTTTTCTTGCAATAACCGTGCAACGCGAGTGCAAAAAGCATGTAATTCGGTACTTTCCCCATATAATTCAGTATGTAGCGAGTGAGAGAGGGAGGAGGGAGCTGAGATTCGTGTCAGTAGGTTCGCCGCGGTGGTCTGGAGCAGTCATACGCTTGCTAGTCTCCTGCCACCACTTGTCTCTCTCTCTCAGCAACATTACGTGCTGAAATTGCCACTCGACCTATGTCGAGCGCCGCCACATAGTCCAGAGAAAAGGAATCAAATAACAAACTTAAGTCTGTATTGCTTACATACCATAAAATTATAAAATGGAAAGATAGCAGGGCTTTAATTCGAAGATCTGCTTAAAATGCCCATACAGGTACATTCGTAGAGAATATCACATTGAGATTCACTTTGTTTTGCAGGAACAGACTTATATTCCTGCCCAACATCTTAACGGCATAAATAAAAACTTTTGATTTTATCTTATGTCCTTAGTCCTTAACTAATTTGTACACACCATATCTCTGTACAATTTACACTTAATAATCTATAGTTGCAACTATGATATATATTTATAAAATTTAAAATAACAATTGTGAGCTGTATTACCAGCTAGACTAATCATGTATCACAGCCTGTGGCCTTCACACATAGTCCGGCGGAGGGTCTAGAGGTCCTGAGCTCTCCAAACCCCCCCCCCCCCCCTCTTTTTCACCATTAAAATGAAGCTTAACTTAGTAGTATCGTACATAGACCAACTAGACCCGCCGGCAAAAAGACATACAGGACTGTCCTGGTTTAACCAAGGCCCATATACAGTAGTTACTGTTACATTAGAGTAGGAAAGGGAGTACACAGCTCAGTGTTAGCCGTTTTCAAGTCGTGGGTGAGGATGCCCTTCTAAAGTCTGTCTGATGATGTGGGCCCTGCTCAATACCCAGGATCCTTACCCTGAAAACTCTCTATATGCCATGAGGTTCGTTATTTCCCTGTGAGGTTAGTACTTGTACTAATGACCCGTAAGGCTCTTTGTTGATGGAGCTGAGGGAAACAACGTCTTGACTAGATTAGTGCCGGCGAAGGGCCTAAGACCTGACCTGTATGACCGCTGTTAATAACCGGGGTCGTTAACTTAGTAGTAACATTAATATTATCTGCTGGCTTGAACCAAAACTGTGGCATATGGAACAATCTGCAAATCTCTTCACTCAGTTCTTACTACACTGAAAAAACTAGTTCATCATCGTCAGCTCAGACCTCCTGTTAATCAAGGCCAAAAGAGAAGGAACTGAGCCTCCTAACCCCTGATTCCAACCCTTCCGGCGCGAGATAAAACTTGCGTGGAAATTGACACAAAGACAGAATTTTGTCTAGAGACGAGGTCGGAATGAGCTGTCGGGATGATGGGCGAGGCTTGAAAACCTGCCCTCTTGACCCTTTTCCCTTCCCCCTGTGGTATGGGTAGCCTTGTAAAGCCTTAACCTTGCGGTTCTAAAAGGAGACGGATTAATTTTCATCGTGACTAGAGACAGGTGTTTTTGTTATACAACTAGCTCCGATATTTAACCACTGAAGGTACTGAAAATTTGTATTGAGCCATTTCGAATGCTACAATGACTGAAAAGGGATGTCTGGGAGATTAAGAAATGTAATTACTCCTTTTACCCATCACCCTTTCGTCCTACGGATATGACCATAAGGAATATTGAGCCTCTTACTTCCAGAGTCAGAGCGGTCTCCAGGTTGTCCCTTGTATTTCCGTAGTTGCATGAGATCGGAAGGTCTTGCTTAGAGTGTCCACTGGTACCTCCCACTTGAGCCGGTCAGATTTAGGTGGGGGTGCGCCCGGTGTGATCCAGCTCCAGTAGCTTTATCATTTGTGATCTATCTGATACTGGAGTGTAGTGTACGGAGGTCGAAACATGTGTCTGTAGTGACCTCGGCCGCAGAAACGTCACTTGTGGAAGTGATGGTTCTGCTGACATCTCCTTGGAGATGCTCCGCTTGATTGTTCCTTTAATACGGTGCCCTATCGCTGAGATAGGGTGTTCGTGCATTTTTTAATTGTTAGTGGGCGGTATGGTGAATGAATGCTCAGCTCTTCGGCTAGAGCAAAATTTACTTCTGACACTTTAGCAAACCCCGAGACCTCGCTGACTCTCGCGTGTGAGTCTAGCAAATTGCATACCCATTTTCCATTTGGAACGTAATTGATTTCTCCCCCTCCCGCCGGGAGGAAATTAAATATGAAGGAAAACTCAAAGGATTATAAGCTTGTGCTTGATGACTAAATGATCTCGGTTAGGGAACTGCTTCTCGACTTGGGCCTTGATGGTTTGACCAATCCGGCCTGGTATTGTTAAAGCATTTGTGTCTACCCATACCATAGGTGGGAAAGATGCGGCCATGGTATAACCTAGTGCCACTTTCCTCCCTTCACCTTGACTAACATTAAGTTGTATAATAGCGGAGGACTTTTTTGGAGTTCCTTCTGCCGGCAATAGAGGAAAATTTGTCATTTTACAAATTTGTCTGTCCTTTTACAATTAGCCTCTTTACTTCCAACTTAATCAATAGTTGGAATACAGTTTGGGAGAGACGACCTGGAACCATTAGGTCCCCCTCGTGGTGTGTGAGACTGTGGGAAACTGCAACTTATTTCTAATGAAACACGCTGAGGTCCCCCACACTCCGACCGAGAGTAAAATTGGTTGGGTTCCTGCTCCGCTCCCTCCACTGACTACCCGTGTGGGAACAAGCCGTAACTCTAACCATTAGCTTTATCAACCTAGGGATCGTGCCTGATGTAACATGAAATTAACATAACAAAAATTGTGTATCATATCTTCTGACTGAGTCGCCACCAGCCAGTCGTCCATGTAACATTACAGCTTGAGATCCAGATTTAGCACTGGTATGAGAGCAGACCGGACTAAGTTCTTGTGCATATTCTCGTGTGGAGTTCCTCTTACTGGGGGTCTCTAAGAGACGTAAGTCTCTTGTTTGATCCTCCCGTAACTGAATGTTTTGGAACTCCATGTGTACCAGGACTTGCTCAAACGGTGTCTGTCAGGCTTCAATAGCACCTCCACCCTTGCGGCGGAAGTGCGAGCCCGCCGTGAATCACAATGTGTCCCTTGACGAGTGACTTATGACTAGCGCAGACACGGTCGAACTGATCTTGTATTAGAACCCTGTCCGTCTATGGTAGGAGAAAACGTCAGGACGTAAGAACGGGACAAACAAATACCTGCTAGATGTCTGGTCTATTGACTTTACCTCAAATTTGTTAGGGATGTTCCTAGTTTGACATAAAGCCGGGTGGTTGGAGTCCACCGCCTGGCGGATCCTTAGGTTACCACTGTCCGCGTTCGCCGGGAAGGCCTGGTGATGTCCGACATGGCCCAGTTGCTTAATTGGGTTTGTCCGGTGTAATTACTCTCGGATCCACTCACCTGCGATAGGCCCCGGGAGAGAGAGAGTTGAGTAAACATTTTGGTTACTTATAGGTGGGGTTAGACGACTGACTGTTGCCGACAGGCGTCGAGCCTTGACCTTATTAGTTATGCCCCTTGAGAAGCCTGTCCTGTGTTATGTCTCCTATGAAGCCTACCCTGTTAGTTCGTATGAGGTGGTGGCAAGTTGTTACGCATATAGTAAATACCTTGCCTAGTCTCAGGGTCCCGTACGAAAGCCGTCAACACCGAAGATAGGAGTACCCGGCGGCCAATGCTGTCGGGTAAACCTTTCACCATAAGCATCCTCAGGTGTTGACGTGCCCGTACGGCTTCCAACAAGGCTCTCCGTATGCCACTTAGAGATCTTACAGGAGGGGGTAACAAAAGGCGTTGGAATAAGTCTATTGTCTCATCAATATTCTGATCCGCCTTAGAGCCTACAGGTCTCGAGATGGCTTGGGCTGTCTGGCGGCTTAGTAAAAATTGGGAAAAACATTTTAAAAGCATTATTTCTCAATTTGAAATCTCTATCCAAGTTAGCCAGAGGGGGAATAGTAAAGTAGTCCTGGAAGTTCCTTTGTGGTAATTGGGGGGACGATAGGAATTCAAAAATGGCCGGGGGGACCCCTCTGGCTTGATTATTCATCAATGTGAACTCAATGTGGTTGGCTGGAGGAATAGTACGGGAGGGTTGTGGCGTTATCGTTAAAGCAAACTGTTCCGCCTCTACATCCCAGTTCACCCATGGACCGAAACCGACCTGCCCCAAGTGCACCCCTGGGTTAATAGATGGTTGTTGCGCCGGGGTTGTAACCAACTCTGGTTCCCTTTCATTGAGGGATTGATCAACGTGTCCGCAGTAAGGTCGGAAGCAATCTGGACAGCATAGTGCAGATGAGGGAGGAGGTACAGTCTGGGAAGGTACATATACAAAATACTCATAATAGCATGCATCGGGGATAGCCTTGATAGAAGTATTTAACAGTTTACCCTGTTTGTCTCTAGCTTTAAATTCCCTGTTTCTGTTAGTCTCAATTACGCACTCACTAGGGACCGGGATCTCTCCCGATGAGGTCGTGCGTGCTGCGCTCGGGAATTTTGCTCTAACTGGAACCCAGATATTGTCTGGGTCTGGCCTAAAGGGTACAGACGCATTTGTCTGTAACTGTTTATCGAGAGAGGGAGGAGAAATGGTTGTGGTGGCACAAGCCTTGGAATTTGTCCATGCGGTGGGCACTGTAGTGCCACTCGCTGGAGAACATGAGTGTGTGACATTAACAGGGGGGCAAGACAAATCTGGCAGTACCTCTTTTTTGGAGGGTTTTAATGGCAGCACGAACAAACCCATCGGGATAGCACCCGGCGTAGTCGTGGGAGTATCTCTTGATTTCTTAGGAACCTGACATTGTTTCACAACTCTATGTAGGATGTCATCAAGATCCCTGGCAGTAACACATTTATGAGATCTCTTTAAGGATCTAGACTTTACCATTGATCCTTTCTGACTTTGACCTGAAAGCGCCGAGTGTGTGTGATTTACCTCCAGAGCCCCCGGTATGATCTCACTATCTGATTTTAGTCTGAGCCTACGCATAGCGACCTTGCGTTGGTCTCTTACCTTAGGTTCTGATTGCTGGGGTTCATAAGTCCTATCCTTGTGAGGACCTTGCTTAGGTGGTGTCTGTGAATGTGGTAGACATCCACTTACCTGAGGCTCTTCCGAGGTGGTATGTTCACCCGCCGTATGAGCGTGGTACTGATCTAATGACACATGTGGAGCAAGAATATCTTTATGACTTGGTAAGGGACGATTATCCGTCGGAAACACCAAGTGTACCTTCTTACGGTCTACACCTAAAACCTCAGACCTGTCCCTGGGAATGGACTCAGCCCCGACCGTCTCCGTCCCAGAGCTGCCTGACAGAGATTCCGGCACGTCTGGGACCGAGACCGAAGGGAGTGGCCGCGACCTTGGCGGTAGCCGTTGTCGCGGCTGCGTCTCCTCCTTGCGGGCACCAACATGAACCTCCGCGGTGACATAGTGGGTAGCACTCGCCGTGTCGTATTTATGTCTCTTGTGAGAACTCGAAGTTTGCACTGTAGACTGATGGGACTGCTGCCAGGGCGATCTGGACCTGGACCTCGTCTGGGCCCTTGGAGAAACCGAACGAGCCCTCTTTTGGCAGCTGAGGGGGGGGGGGTTACCTCATTTGACTCACTACTACTGCTCCAGACTAATTCTTGTACAAAGCGTTGAGATTTAGTAATGTCTAAGGGAGCTGACTTAGAGGGAGAGTAATTCTGAGTAGGTGAATAAAGCAACAGTGTTTCCCACAGATTTGCATCATCGCAAATTAATTCTTTATCTGCAACGCCCTTGGCAAAGGCGGTGAAACTGTCCTTAATTTTGACTAGTGCTACTAGGCACGACAGGTCTTGCTGACTAAACCATTCCGCACATAGGTCACAGCATACCGGGCACTTCTGGGAGGTCCAGAGACACTTTGACCTATCTAAGCATCTTACACATTTTATACAGAGTCGATGTGCAATGACCGGAACTAGTGAGCAAGTGGGTGTAGCGCAAATGTTAACTAAACACGTAATGGAAAGAAACAACCCCCCCCCCCCCTGCCGGGTTCTGCTCCTTGTCTGCTGACCTGTGCTGCGACTGATGTGCTGTGATCTGGAAATAGAAAACTTCCAGGAATCAATGCTCATACGGATAAACCAAGAGGTTTTACACATCATAACACCCTCCAAATGCGCCGGAAAATTAGCTGTAGACCAACCGCTACTCTAACCTTCCGCCGTACTTGTAAATGAAAAACCTTGATGTTTTTTTTCATCTTATGAACTGCTTACCTGTGACAGAGTCACTAGCCCAAAATAACCTTTGATAATTAAATATCTGATCATCTAACTGACCTGAGGGATAGTTAATAACCTCACTGGACTGTTCCGCTGGGCGTTAAAAGTAATTCATGCCGCGTGAGGCGGACGGTCTGGGCGAGTTCGTTCGGCCGGGCCGAGCTACTTCCTTCTTAGGAATCAGCATTTCCGCCGGAAGTCAAGTGGTACTGCACACCACGCTGGGTTATTGGTAAAATCTTAGGTTGCCTGCAAGGCAATACACAAAGATCGCCGGGAGAAAAAAAACAACAAAATGGAGGAGGCCGACTTATATGGGAAAGTCGGCAACCCCCACACAACCCACTAAAACCGTCAGGACGTCTCCTGACCCCCTGTCCACATGTATCATATCACCACATGAAAGACAGGGTTACATCTTAGGGCTACACATTGTATTAATTACACATTAAAATAATACACCTCGCCAACTAAGATTACCCCTACCGAGGCTGGCCACGTGGCTCGTAGTAAATAATATTCAAACTATTACTCCTACCTCCGAAGAAAGCATCAGCGAGCGACGAAACACGCTCCACGGCCTAGGAGAGAAGCAGACCCAGGCTCCAGAAAGTTCCACACCACGTGTGACAACTCTTAGACTAGAGCGTCAGCTAAGATAACAAAATAATGCAACTGCCTCATAGCGATGGCCTGAAGCATTGCCCTGCGGATAAAAACCTCCTAACTAATCAGATAATAGCAAGGCTAAGGCGCAGAAATACAAACACAATACATAAGTGGAGCGGGCCCCCGGGGCTACATGGCGCATGTACAATAATAATAATAATAATAATAATAATAATAGGTTTATTTAATATCATTTTTACAATTGCAACCATAGAGTTGAAAATATACAGTGAGTAAAACATACATACAAAGTGTCATTACACATAAAATACACATAAAATACAAATATTAAGAACAATTTGACGGAATAATTGGCAAATTATTGGCAAAATATAATATCATTTCAAAACACTGACTACCTACTTCCTCAAGTAATTGTTTATATACCTGGTCATCTGTGAAATGGCACTGTTTTGATGTCTCTTGGTGTTACATTTTTCTTCAACTAGAAAGTTTCTTGCTCGTAATTTGTGTGTGTAAGTGTTGGTGTTGTCCGGTGGAAGTATATGTCTATGCTGTTTATCATGCAACAACTTAAGGCTGTCTTCTTCAAACTTCTTTCTTCGTCTCTCTTCCAATGATTCCAAATTTAATAACTCCAAAGCAGACTCGTAATTTATATAACTAGGTCCTAATGAAATTCTACAGAATCTTTTTTGTATTCTCTCAATTGAATTTACTTCTGCGTGTGTGAGTGACGAACACCAAACCGTCGATGCATATTCAAGTACAGGCCTAATATAACAACAATAATAATTCTTTAAATCAGACAAATTAGCCTTAAAAAGTTTCAATTTACTAACTGCAAAAATTTGTTTACTTGCACGCGAGACAATATACTTGGTGTTCGCCTTCCACTGAAGGTTACTCGCAATAATAACACCCAACAGCTTTATCTCATTAACAAATGGAACAGATTCATTACCTAAACTAACAGCATTTACATTTGTCTTAATTTTCTGAAAGTCCACTAACATTAATTTCGACTTACTTCCATTTATTTTCATGTTGTTCTCGTTAGACCAATGATCGATCTTATTGGCTTGCTCCTGACATTTTGGTATATGTGTACTGTTATATGCACAAGCAAAAGTAATGTCATCCACGAATTTACACTGAACATCTTCATCCAAACCGGCACTATTTATATGATTAAAAATACGAGGTCCCAGTACGGTACCCTGCGGAACACTACATGTAGTGGTGTGCTCCTCAGAGGTAGCACCACTATAACGTACAACCTGACCACGAGATGTAAGGAAAGAAGACATCCAAGGAACTAGTTCAGGTCTCATGCCATTATGAAGTAAATGTCTCATTGCTATTGTGTTGTCTACTCGGTCAAATGCTTTTGAAAAATCAATGCTAAGCACAGCTACACATTCTCCCCTAATGTCAGTCGTTTTATAAAGAAAATTCATTAAGTACAATAAATAATGGGTGGTAGAAGTATTTTTCCGATTACCAAACTGATATGGATCAAGGTTTACCTGTGTGTCATCACGCACCCAAGATGCAACAACTTCTCGGCAATACGTGCAAAAACTGATGTTATAGTCACTGGTCGAAGATCATTACAAGTTTCGGGTTTGGGAATCTTGGGCAAGGGAGTGATGAAGCCACGTTTCCAAAGGGGAGGTACGATCCCTGAACTGAATGACGAATTAATGATGCTAGCAATAGGAGAAGCAAACTCATATGCAAATGATTTGATAATATGAAGTGGGGGATCAAAGGGGTTACAGATTTGTTTACATTTATCTCACACAGTTTTTCATACACTTGGTAGGGCTCAACAGAAGGTAAAGGTGGTAAATTATCCACAGGCTCAGGTAATCTTGACTGGTCTAAGGGGGGTAGACTTTGGCAGATTGTTGAAAAATGATCATTTATGGTATTTGCAGCTTGGTTAGGGTCTTTGTCAATAAGAAAATGAAATTTACGCTGTGAGTTGTCTCCAGTTAACTTACTAATTACTCTGTACCATTCACTTGGCTTTGTTGTACGCAAATCTGACACGTTTGACTTGAAATACTGTTGTTTAGCTTTCTTTATTTCCCGAATTGCTTTATTCCTATAATGTCTAAATAAAACCATGTTACCACTGTTAAAATTACTTTGACGTAGAGATAAAATTTCTTTAACATAGGGAGTAATCCAAGGATGATCGTTAGACTGAATTATAACTTGTTTCGTGGGGAAGTAATGGTCAATTAAAATATTTACCGAACTAAGAAAGTTATTTAGCTTATTTATGACGCACTGTTCATGGTACACTTCTACCCATGGGTAGTTATTAATATGTTGGCCGAACGCAATGACACTTGACTGCTTGATGGGACGAACGGTGACCAGCTTGGAGTGATGACAAGGTGGAAATGTTGAAATAGGTTGCCATAACACAGTGAGGTGCTGGGTACGGCCAAGGGGTGCTAAACGTTGAGGTGATTTGTAGTGCTGGCTAAGGTCAGTGAAGATTAGGTCTAGGATATTATTTTGATGTGTTGGAAAGTTTACAATTTGCTGAAGATGAGTGTTGTCGATGATGTCTTCAATGTTTAAATCGTTGAAATCGCCACAAATAACAAATTTGCATCCATTATAAAGGGATCGTAATTCATCTGCGTAAGTAACGATATGATCGATGAGGTCTTGATGGAGAGGTGATCTTGGAGGATAGTATATGTACCCTACAATAATGCAGGACACCTCCCTAGGTAGACGTTTGGGCCGGCACCACACCCATAATGTCTCCAACTGAACATCATGTGGTGGAAAGAGGCGGCGGGATTGAATATCTTCTCGAACAAATATTCCCACCCCACCACCACGTTGTCGCTGTCGAGTTTGTAGGTACACTTCATAGTTCGGGATAGTAAAAGATCCTTCTGACACTTGCCAAACTTCACTAATACAGGCTATATCAACATTATTATCCTTCATTAAAACAACTAATTCATCTTCTTTATTTCTAATAGAGGTTGCATTCAAATTTATAAAGGTCGGGAAGGAATAATACAGTCTCGGAATCTCACTCAAGTTTTTATGAACATTGCATTTTCGAAGTTGTTTGTTTTGTTTCTTTCTCTGTGTGATTCGAACTGGTATTTTGTGCTTTTGTCTCTTTCCTGCTTTCTTTCCTCTTGCTTTAAAAATATTATTTTATTTCAAAGTCTTAACCACTTCGTAGTTCAATTTTGTTTTACCTGTGCGGCGTAGTTTTAAAAGCTGCCATCTTGAATATGAGAGAACACTTATTTGGTTTGGTGTTTCGTTGTTGTGTTCGTGATCTTGGTTGGTGTGTTCCCGATCTTCCTGGGTCGTTATCCTGGTGTTTTGTTGGTGTCTCCATAAACCTGTATAAGCTGTACCCGATCCGTTCATTTGCTCAGCCATGATCACTATAAATTCCGTCGTCTTTCCATAGTAGATGAGTAAAGAAGGTACTAAAATAGTGTAAAAAAGGCGAACACAAAACATCGCCGCGGCAGCCAACAAAGCAGCGCCAGGGTTCGAGCAGGAAGTGGACAGATCCTTCTCCTAGCCCCGCCAGTCGTAGACTGGCTAGACTAATACCCTAATTTAACACTTCCCTGCAGGCATACCAATGGGGCTGCCTGTTCTAGCTAGTCTAAACCTATTCTATTACAACTCGGATATATACAAGTGAGCAAAGACTCACTAGAGTTGAGCGAACGAAGAATACAGCTGAGCACAGGCAGCGCACGTCTGGACACGATGCGCGCAGGGAAGGGAAGGAAGTATGGCGTCACTGGAAGCAGCGTCTCGACTAGAATCCACATAAGAAATCCACGAACTGGAAAGCCTTAATATAACAAATTTTAAGTTAAGTTTTATTTGTTATAAAGTTTTTTCGTAGTGAGTACCCAATCATAAAAACGATTCCATAAGAGAATTAGCGTTACACTTATGATGTAGGACTCTTTCCCCTGCGGCGGGTGTTTCAAACATGCGAACCGAGGGTGCTTTAAAGGGGACTATTATACTAATAGGCATATCGTCAATGATGGAGGGGCCACTAATAAATATTTCAATTTCAATTTAAAAAAGGGAATTACGTATCATAATACTCGTCACTTATTGTATATTGTACTTAACCTTAATTATGTATGTATGCAATTACCGTATGTATTACCAGTATGTAATTAGGCATATGTATGTGTACGGTCGGGATCAAGTGTGACGGAGTAGGGGTCCAGTGTGACAGGGTGGCCATCCATTGCTGCCGTAGTACCTATAGGCGCCGTTCGTCGGGAGCGTTGTCGCCGACCAGTTTGCGTGGTATGGTGCATGACGCCGCCCGGCGGCGACCGTTATTTTTCTTTGGGTCTTGCATGGTCGCCGCTCTACCCCGTTCAGTTGCCGTCAGGCGGTGTGCCCGTGCCTGTGCCCGTGCCCGCCCATAATGCCCGCCATGGGCGTCCCGTCCCTCAATCACCCACGTTACTCTGCAGTGGTCTCCCCCTTGTATCGCCACTCCTGAAGTCGTGGAGCGTCGGCACTTAATTTGGCATAGTGTGACGGGTGCTTAAGTGCATGATTCGGTTCAATAATGACAATTAGCCGCTGGACTACATCCTCTACCTAACCTTAGCCGTTTCTGTCTGTCTCTTTTACTGTCCTACTTTTCCTTCTGGGGGCAGGAAGCTAGGAATCTACCTCCCCTTGTAAAATTCTCCTACTCACCGAGACAGAGAAAGGGGCGAGGGAATGCGAAAGTGGTCCCGGACCCTAAGAATTGGAACTTTACAGGTTGCTGTTAGGGCTCTGTCTCGAGTCAGCCACCCCCAGCAATTGTGTATGTGCCTGAGTATATACATACATACATACATACATACATACTCTCAATAAAGAGTTAAATCAAGTTCAATCAATGATTCCCTCCACAGACATACCGGCACCAATTACGGGATCCCGGCCACCACAATCGATGGGAAGGATAGATACCTGCAGGCCTCTAAGAAATAGGGGGATCTATTTTTAACGGTCTAAGCCTTACCTTTTTCCTTATCGACCGAAGTTGATGAACTGGCAGTTAATCTTTAATTAAACCCGCCGATCTTTTATACTATACAGCCAACTAATGATGTGTACATTATATAATAGTAGATG
Organism: Paralithodes platypus; assembly: GCA_032716605.1. Taxonomy (NCBI): domain Eukaryota; kingdom Metazoa; phylum Arthropoda; class Malacostraca; order Decapoda; family Lithodidae; genus Paralithodes; species Paralithodes platypus. The sequence goes on along the minus strand of CM064513.1, from coordinate 71,797,692 downwards.
TGTGTGTGTGTGTCAGAGAGAGAGAGAGACAAATAAATATTTTCATAGATTAACATAGATGCACTGAACACACAGCCTTTTTTAACCAAACGAGGTGGTTAGGACTTCATTAGAGTGAGAGAGACCGATGACAAATATTGCATAAGTTATATTTTCTCTCCATTTTCAGATAAAGGTCTCAAACCTTAAAACTATCTGATCCGATGTCTTGGGGGTGATTATATTTTGTTTAATATTATTATTGAGGATTTTGCTTGCTATTGCCATTTTCAACCAGAGTATTTTAGTTTATTCCTTAAGCTAACAAAAATGTTTTCCCAAGCTTCCTTCAAACTTTAAAAAAAAAAAAAAAATGCCCGCTGAAATCATCTTCAAACTAAAATTGTACATTTTTCGATAGAATAATGTCCCAGCCTAAGGCCGATTCTTCTGCGCTACAGGCGCTATCACTCGCCCAGAAAAAATTTGACACCTGAATTGTGTGAAGCATCTTATTGTCGCCAAACTAATGGAGCGAAACAGTGGTTGTCCAAAAAGACCTTCCTCGGATCAAATACATACATACACGCAAGTTAAAAGACCACTTCGTCCACAGAGATTATGGTTGCAGTTGTACATCCTAAATGGTGGCATTCCAGGCAGCCCTGTTCTAAGCCACCTCTATTGTCAGGTTCCTTATGTTGAGATCAGACCAAAGTACCTGATCCCATGTCTTTCTAGGTTTCCCTCACGTTCATAGTTCGGTTTTTCTTCTACCTCTACCCCATCCATTACACCCTCACCAGGTGCAGTATTCTGGACCAGAACCCTTGGGCTTCTTATCCTGTACATTTGGCCAATACCCTGGCTATCACAAGTCTGACCCCGCTCATGTCCCTGAGAATGGAACCCCCTGCACCCGCAACTGAGTCTACAACATGCCCCATGATAGGTCACAGATAACAACAGGAAGACAGTTAAAACCATGATTGGCCGGCGAATGAAAATGAAGATTTCATGCGATTGGCCACTGTATAAACATTGACCAGGAAGAAACCAAGGACCTCACAAGCACAGGCAGAACTTGTAAGGCTACTATTGAATTGACAGCCCTCTCCACTGCAGCTACAGCAGTCACCATACCCAGCCTCCTCTCTGTCATCGCCACGGCAGTCCCAGACCCGAGCCCCACCTACAAGAGAGCCCCGAAGTGGAGTAACTTTCTTGCATCCCGTCCAGCACCCGCCAGAAGTCCAACCTTGTAATAATTTCTGAATATTATGAAGAACTCCAAGCCCTGAAGAACCTGAACTTTCTAGCACCCGACAACTACTATGTCTAGCTTGACGAACAGTGGAAAGCTGACCTCACACCTACACTGAAGGAATGGAGAAAAGACAATCGAGAGTAAAGTTTGTCTGTGGCATAAGAATCTAACTTGATTGTGGCGAGACCTCTGTTTGTGCAACCATAGTATGCAGAAGTCGACCTGAAGTGTGGTTGGCCTCCGTCGTGAATGGGCACAGTCCGAGGCCAATAGACATCTCCATGAAGTGACAAGATCCTTGTTTGTGTAACTATGACATGCAGATGTCAATCTAAGGTGTGGTCACCCCACAAATTTGCAGTTTGAACTCAGTAGACATCACCTTGAAGTGTGGCGAGACCCTCCCTCTTCATGCAACTGTGGTATGCAGAGGTCGACCTGAAGTACAACTGACCCACCCTTCTCCATGAGTATTAGAACCTAGAATCCTGCATTACCCTAGATTAACCAGCTTGTTACCCCTTTGATCTGTGAAGCTCTCCCCTGGCGATTGCTGTATTGATTTAATAATTACATAATATGTGCTCTCACGCTTCTAGTGTTCCATTGTCGTGAGTGTCTGCTCCCAGAGATATCAGAATTAGCTGCCCCCCTTGTGTTAAACTTAAAGTGATTAATGCCCCTCAGAGTCCAATATTGTTAAGAAGGTATCTACAACCCTTTTACTTATATAGTCACCCCTTGTGACACTTTCAAAAATCCCTCCCCGCCCACTGAGTGTCACCCGCCTCTGGAAGAAAGCTTTCAATAATTCGTCTAACACAAGTCTGTTTGGCGCTTCACGTGTCCTGCTTGATTCTGAAGTGTTCATCCCTCATTGATTGCAACATTATGATTGAATAAATAATTAACTTGAGAAACAGGCTTGTTCCTTGGGAATCGTAGTCTTAGGAGAAAGGAGGACCAGGGTAATCACGATTTTTTTTAATTTCTTCAACGTTTCGACTTTTTTCTTTGTCATCATCAGGATCTAAACAATAATAGAGAACACTATATAAGTATTTTAACCTAAAATTATTTTTACATTTACAAAATAAGACACTTAGTATATTTTAGTATGACACGAAAGGACAACGGAAATATAGGAAATTTAAATTGCTCAACACTTATATGAAAAAAGGAACTTCACTTAGGGAATACCAAAATACAAGTAATACAAATTATATAAAAATTAGATTTCATTACACATAAAAACAAAGCAAAAAAAAAAAAAAATAGACTTAGGGAGTATGAGAAAGGATGATTATAGTATATGAAGGGGAAATGCTGACACAGTGTTATTTAAGACAGGTTTATGGACTTTATTGTAGAGAGATTCAAGAATCCTTAGGTTTTCTTTAGTGCAGCTATCAAGAATTTTAAAATTATCTGAAGTTGGAATAATGTTACACGCGTTACTGTGATCTCTTACTGATTAACTTTTGTAAGAGTACCCCCCATCCTTGCGAGGCAGCGATTCTAGGGTTTGGTAGTGTTGAGATCGAAGTAACGAAGTTGTGAGTGAGGCAACCGAATCGTTACGTCTGTTGCCCAATCGGTGATAATTTCGATAAGTGTAAACATGTAGTCGACCGAGACGATGATAGAAGTATCCCCTAGTTGTGCATCCCCAAGATTATCCGTTCATTGTGTTAAAGCCAGTCTTCATAGGATAGGCTATATATATACCGGTATATATATATATATATATATATATACCGGTATATATATAATGTCCGAGTTCGCGCCCAACTGTTAATATCAATACAGGTACGGTAGATGTTCAGTGTTCATGCTAGCAATGGAGCGTTTGAGTTGATTTTTGATATACTTCAAAGTTCATACCTAGTGCCGGATTAGTTCAAGGACACCTTTCTAGCGCCAATACTCTGCATGTGCTCTGTGTTCAGACTAAGCTTGAGGATCTCTGTATGATTGCTAAATATATTGCAATCGTGATGGGTAGAATTCAGATTATGTTAAGTACCTGGTCTAAGTGTTATGAGTGTAGACAGAGTGTAATTGTGTTGAGGATACTCCCTTGGTTGTTCGGTCATTTCTCCCAAGACTTCTTGTTAAAGAGAAGATGGTGTTAATCTTGTTCAGTATCAATATCTTATTGCATCCTACCTCGCTATTATCTTAAACCCCTTATGTACCGGCGACATCTTTGTTATTATATTCTAGCTATATGTAGACTATTTTGTGCAGTTTAATAAGGATCTGTGGTAATAAAAATGGCTAAGTGAGATAGTTCGAAGCCTGTTAATTACTGGAGGTGCTTTTTTAAACTGAATAAAATTGTCTAATAATATCCTGAATAAAATTAAAGGGACGTCACTGATACAGAAGGGGTTAACTAACTAAGACATTGAAGTGCCCCATCAAAAAGCCCCACCTTAAGTAATCAGTGTGTCAATAATTAATGATGGTAATCATAATAGGGCTCCATCAAACTTCAGGGGGCTATGTTCTTGGGGGAGGCCAGTACCTCACTAGTGGGCTTAATCGTCAAGCTATGCTTAAAGCATCTGTATTAATAGGTAAGAACATAACATAAGAACATAAGAAAATGGGAGTCTGCAGAAAGCCGATTGACCTAAGCAAGGCAGATCCCTGTCCCACACAACCACAATTACAAAGCCCAATTATAGGCTCAACACTCTAATACCCTGAGATTCATCTTACCAAGACGGTTAGAGATTAACGCAGGATTACGGGGTCTGCAGAGCGCTGATTGGCCCAACCCTAGTCCATTCCACCCATCTACAACTCTGTTACCAAACTAATATTTGCCTATATCTTTTCTGAAACGAAATTTATCTAATTTGAAACCATTGGTACGAGTTCTTTCGCTATCACTGACCTTTAGTACATTTGTCATGTCCCCTTTGTTAATCCCACTAACCCACTTGAACACCTCTATCATATCCCCTCTAACTCTGCGTCTCTCTAACGAATGTAAGCCTAATTTCTTCAACCTTTCTTTATACAGAAGATTTCTAATATTATGGATCATTTTTGTCATTCTACGTTGTACTCTCTCCAATGAATCTATGTCCATTCTGTAATAAGGACACCAAAATTGAACAGAATAATCCATATGGAGTCTCACTAATGACAATTAAAGTTTTAAGATAACATCAGCAGTTTTGTTACTCACACTCCTAGAGATGAACCCGAGAATCCTGTTTGCCTTGTTTCGAACGCTTATACACTGTTGTCTAGGCTTCAAATCATTGCTAACAAACACACCTAGATCTTTCTCACAATTCGAGTTTTCTAATTCCATATTAGCTAGTTTATATTTAACATTTGTATGCATCTTCCCTATCTTTAATACCTTGCATTTGTCAATGTTAAACTTCATATGCCAATTTACTGACCATTCGTGTAAGGTATCTAGATCCCTTTGGAGGCACTCTATATCTCTATCTGAATCAATTGTTCTCCCCATTTTGGTATCGTCTGCAAATTTACTTATCCTACTAGTTATACCTAAATCAAGGTCATTTATGTATATAACAAACAACAGAGGACCTAATACAGATCCCTGGGGGACACCACTTTTGACTGCTCCCCATTCTGACTTCGTGCCATTTATGCTGACTCTCTGCTTCCTACCAATTAGCCATGACCTAATCCATCCCAACAACGCCCCACCTATTCCATGCGCCTCAACCTTTCTCATCAATCTCTCATGGGGGACTCTGTCGAAAGCTTTACTGAAATCTAAATATATTATATCATATGACTTGTCATTATCTACTGCTTCATATACCTCTGAGAAAAAACTAAGCAAATTAGTAAGGCAAGAACGTCCCTGAGTGAATCCATGCTGAGAAGAATTTATTAAATTAAATGTATCTAAGTGGTTTCTAATTTTACTAGCAATAATTGACTCTAGTAGCTTTCCTATGATTGATGTAAGACTAATGGGACGGTAATTGGATGCTATTGATTTGTCACCTTTTTTGAAGATCGGAACTACGTTTGCAAGCTTCCAAGCTTCTGGAACTATACCTGTCTCCAATGACTTGTTAAATAAAAATGTTAATGGGTAACTTAACTCATCCCTACATTCTTTTAATACTCTAGCATATACCTCATCAGGACCAGGCGATTTATGAGGTTTCAGTCTGTCAATTTCCTTAAGCACATCATTTCTACTTATAGTAATCGTACTTAACCTATTTTCTGTACTATCGCTATATACCTTACGGACTTCTGCAAACTGTGCCAAATTTTCATTAGTGAAAACGGAAAGAAATTGAATATTTAGTGTACTGCACAGAAGAGTTGTGTATGTGATATAGGCCAAACATTTTGACATGTTGAGTTGATGCCACTGATGTCATTAGCCACTATTTACACTCTTATGCGCCCATAACAATTCATTAATACCCAGAACCACATCTCTTTGGAACTAGTTCCCCCAAAGTTAATTTCCACCAACTTTCAATCGATAGGTTTAGGTACAGTTGTTGTAGGTATTTCTTAGGTGACTGGATATTTTTTCATGAAAATTGCGCTTCCTTTCTCCTTTCATGCAAAAGAAAAACACGACAATACTTGTACGGTACCATACAGGAAATATTGTTTGATCGTTGGATCTTAATTCTACATGATCAGATATGAAGTTATCTAGTATTATCATCATTTGTCAGATAACTACGTCGGAATAAAGGTCTCTAAAGAAAAATATATAAGCGATATATCTAACTGTAGGATCCCTAGGGAGTTATAGAGAGAACATTGCTCTGAAATTGGCTCATTTTGAAACTAATAGGGAGAAACGAGATGAGATGGACCGCTGGGCAAACTAAATACCCCCCCCCCCCCACGGCGAGAGAGAGAATCCGACCCATGATCCAACCTGTCTTCCTTCCCTCTCCTTTATTTCCCTTCACTTCCCTGGGGGTGGGGGGGGGGGGGGTCGGTATCCTCTCTCTCATTACACTTGACCCCTCTCTCTATCCCTCCCGCCTTCTTCCCTCCCACCTCTTCCTATTTTGTTTACACATTTGTTTATTTGTTTCTTAGCTCGTTTTATTAGTTCTGTCGTTTAAAATTCCCTCTATATATCTATCATTCTAATTATCTTTATATGTAGCTATTTCTATCTCTTTGTCTATCTTTCTCTATCTATCATTATCTATAGCCATTATCTATAGTTACGGCAATTGACCACTTGCGAGTTTCAGGCTATATGGAAGTTGGAGCTGTAGACATCGATATTTAGCAGAATTACCAGCTAAAATACGATTGTAGTTCATTTATATACTCATAAAAATATATTAATCATACTTTCTATCCATCAGAAACATACATCATTATTGCATTTCTGTTTTATATCCATGTTTACTACTCCAACTTCCTTATAGACTGAAACTCGCAAGTGGTCAATTGCTGGAGGGTGGGGAGAGAGTCTTCTTCTTTACTATCCTTTCCTTCCACTTTCCCTTACTTTCAAGTTAACTATATATATATACTAGAATTAAGTCCTGACCACCTCGCTGGGATCCTATGGTCTGTGTGGCCAGTGTGTCTGTGTAAATATATATACATTTATATCCTTATTTATCTATCTCAATACACACTAACCCTCCTGTCTTGTTTACATACAGTACTCGATTGTTTTCTTCTTTCCTTGTTTGAGTAGATTGAACTAGATTTTGTTGTTATACTCTACCATGAGCATCTCTCTCTCTCTCTCTCTCTCTCTCTCTCTCTCTCTCTCTCTCTCTCTCTCTCTCTCTCTCTCTCTCTCTCTCTCTCTCTCTCTCTCTCTCATAGATATCCCTTACTTAGATTTTCAAAAAGCATTTGACAAAGTGCTTCATTGCAGACTAATATCAAAAGTGAGTGTGCTAGGTATCAATACATAGGTCACACATTGGATAGAAAGTGGCTAACAGGTAAACAACAACGAGTGGTAATCAATGGTGTTTCTTCTGAGTGGACTGCAGTCACTTCTGGAGTTCCACAGGGATCTGTCCTTGGCCCATTTCTGTTTACCGTATATGTCAATGACATCGATATAGGTCTGTGAAGTGTCATCTCCATGTTTGCATATGACATAAAGCTTGGAATGAATGTGAAAGACCCTAAAGGGGTTGAACTGCTCAGGATGGACCTCAACAGACTGGGTGAATGGTCGGAAACATGGCAGATGCCTCTAAACTAGGAAAAGTGCAAGGTGATGCATATCGGCCAAGCAAACCCAAAATCAGGCTATTCGCTATTGAGAATGCCTTTGGAAGTGACTGACTTGGAAAAGGATTTGGGTGTTCTGATTTGCAGTGACCTAAAGTTTTCCAAGCAGTGCATTGAAGTAGAAAAGAAAGCTTAGAAATTCTTGCTCTATATTCAGAGGCAATTTCGAAATAAGGAAATAGTCCTCACACTTACAACGCTCTTATACGACCTGTCTTTCCTGGAGTATGCTGTTCAATTCTGGTCTCCAGCACTCAGGAAATATATAAAGCGACTGGAAAGAGTACAAGCTAGGGCTACAAAGCTTATTCCATCGCTTAGAAGACTGAACTATGAGGACTCACATACTTAAAGTCACCTAAGGTTGTCTTCGCCACTCTGCTAGTGGCACCGAGGAACGTTTCGCCCCTCGTTCTGGGTGGTGATTTGGTGCAGCAGACTGTTTGAAGGGGCAGCACGCTCCCCTGGGATGATGGGCTCGTCTGGAACTTTTTGCAGTTCGACGACATAGAGGGCTCTCTTGAAGTTGTCTGACGAGACGCCCCTCATCTCTCTTACTCGCATTCCCAGCCCCTCCTATCACTGAATTTATAGGAGAGGCTGGGAATGCGACACCCACCGGATGAATAACCGGGGTGCTATGGGTTCTCTGCGAGAGGACTGCTTATCACACAGACGCCCACGTCTCTTCAACAAACTCCCACTGCGAGTAAGAGACATGAGGGGCATCTTGTTAGACAACTTCAAGAGAGCCCTCAATGACTGGTTGAGAGCTCTTGATATCTTTCCGTTGGAGAAACGCAAGACTACGAGGTCAGCTCGTTGAAGCTTTTAAAATACTTAATGGGTTTGACAATGTGAATTATAACTAAATGTTTAGCCTCAATATTAGTACAACTCACAACCATGGCTGGAAATTAGAATTGAAAAAGTTCAGCACTAGTATATGTGAACACTTTTTCACAAATAAGATCTGTTCTACCTGGAACAACTTCCCTCCGAAGTTGTAAACAGTTCTTCAGTATAGCAGTTCAAGAAGAGTATATAGTATTTTGCACACTCTGTAATGAGTATCTCCTCGGAATGGACCGCAAGGCCTCCGAGATACTAACTATTCCTTGTGAATCCTTGTATCTCTCTCTCTCTCTCTCTCTAGTACGGCTTTTTAGCCGGAGGGAGTGAAGGATGGAGAACGAGCCGTCTACTTTGCTGTCCTATTATTCTACTATAATGTGTTCCTGTCTAGTAGTATTAAGGCCGGACCACCTAGTAGGGACCGCAAGATCTGTGTGGTCTGAATATCTTTGTAACTCTGTTTAACTCTATTGCTCTCTCTCCAATTAGTATATCCAATTAGTTCCCCGTAGCCCTTTATCTCCAATCTTGTTCTTTCCGGGTATCGTGGGCTTGCGTTTGTTATTTTCTCTCTCACACTCTCTCTCTCTCTCTCTCTCTCTCTCTCTCTCTCTCTCTCTCTCTCCCTATTTTCTTTCTCTTGTATATCTGGTACCCACTTGATGTTTGGTTATATTCATGTTTGATTTGTTGTTTGGGTTGAATTTGCCTTGGCTATTAATTTGATCGCCTTGCGTTCCGGTGTTGAAGGTCACATATTATAATGGTGATTGAATTAATATATTTTAATGAAATCTGGTTTGTAACTCCATTTACTACCACACCGTAATAGGTACTTTTATTTGTAGTTAATCGCAAGTATGCCCCTACCTTTCGTGACAATTTGAAGACCACCCACCTCCAACCTCCACGATCTTAACCCTTTCAGTATATTATGACGTTATCTTGCATTATCTTGTGGTTCTTATTTGATGATATTATTTAATTAAGAAAGGTATTGTGGGAGTAAAAGAATAAGTTGAAATAATCATTACCCCTTCAATTCCAGGAGGGCCTTCCAAAGTTGAATAAGATTATACCGGACATTGTTATCTAGATTATAGTGAAAAATGCGTCATAATACCGTATAAGTTAAATTCTTAATTTCTTAATATTTCTGCTGCCCACTAATTACTTCACTCTGCGAATATACAGTGAATACCATTAGGATGAGCAGTTTTATACAATGTTGAGCTCTCTCTCGGGTACTCTACCATTCATTCTCCTTAAGTGCCTATCTTGACTGAATCGTGACACGACTGCGGGAGAGAGAGAGAGAGAGATTTGATTTGATTTGATTGTTTAATTGAGAAAAGTACAAATGTTACACAAGTATCATAGTTACATTATCTCAAAAGGGCGAAGGTGCATACGCAATCTTCACCCTATTTCTAGCTTAAACTATGTCATTACATATATAGCCTTACTAATTTGCTTAGCTTTTTCTCAGAGGTATATGAAGCAGTAGATAGTGACAAGTCATATGATATTATATATTTAGATTTCAGTAAAGCTTTCGACAGAGTCCCTCATGAGAGATTGATGAGAAAGGTTGAGGCACATGGAATAGGAGGGTCGTTGTTGGGATGGATTAGGTCATGGCTAATTGGTAGGAAACAGAGAGTCAGCATAAATGGTACCAATTCAGAGTGGGGAGCAGTCAAAAGTGGTGTCCCCCAGGGATCGGTATTAGGTCCCCTGTTGTTTCTTATATACATAAATGACCTAGATTTAGGTATAACTAGTAGGATAAGTAAATTCGCAGACGATACTAAAATGGGGAGATCAATTGATTCAGATAGAGATATAGAGTGCCTCCAAAGGGATCTAGATACCTTACATGAATGGTCAGTAAATTGGCAGATGAAGTTTAACATTGGCAAATGCAAGGTATTAAAGATAGGGAAGATGCAAACAAATGTTAAATATAAACTAGCTAATTTAGAATTAGAAAATTCAGACTGCGAGAAAGATCTAGGTGTGTTTGTTAGCAATGATTTGAAGCCTAGAAAACAGTGTATAAGCGTTCGTAATAAGGCAAACAGGATTCTTGGGTTCATCTCTAGGAGTGTGAGTAACAGAACTGCTGATGTTATCTTAAAACTTTACTTGTCGTTAGTGAGACCCCATATGGATTATGCTGTCCAATTTTGGTATCCTTATTACAGAATGGACATAGATTCATTGGAGAGAATTCAGCGTAGAATGACAAAAATGATCCATAATATTAGAAATTTTCCGTATGAAGAAAGGTTGAAGAAATTAGGTTTACATTCGTTAGAGAGACGCAGAGTTAGAGGGGATATGATAGAGGTGTTCAAGTGGGTTAGTGGGATTAACAAAGGGGACATGACAAATGTACTAAAGCTCAGTGATAGCGAAAGAACTCGTACCAATGGTTTCAAATTAGATAAATTTCGTTTCAGAAAAGATATAGGCAAATATTGGTTTGGTAACAGAGTTGTAGATGGGTGGAATAGGCTACCAAGTGATATAGTGGGATCAAGAACGATAGGGAGCTTTAAGAAAAAATTGGATAAGCATATGGACGAGAAGGGTTGGGTGTGAAGGGGGATCAGCCGGGTTGGGCCAATCAGCGCTCTGCAGACCCCCGTAATCCTGCGTTAATCTCTAACCGGTTTGGTAAGATGATCCTCAGGGTATTAGAGTGTTGAGCCTATAATTGGGCTTTGTAATTGGGGTTGTGTGGGACAGGGATCTGCCTTGCTTAGGCCAATCGGCTTTCTGCAGACTCCCATTGTCTTATGTTCTTATGTTCTTATAGTTAGATGAGTAATACATTGATATTGAAGAAAATTTGTAACACTACCTAAGTTTAGTATATACAGTATTATAATAAAGACATCTAAAATACATGAGTCCCCGTTATAGACCTTGATCAGATTGTTTTTTTGTTTTTAAACACGCATGCTGTCCCACAAGACCCCCAACTGAGCCCCGACCGTGTTAATCCCTCCTTAAACAGAGAGAGAGAGAGAGAGCGAGAATGAACGAACGGTTGGGGTAGGGAGGCAGGGGGGAGGGGGGGGGGGGTGACTGAAAGAACTATTACTGTATAATCTCTATTAACAACCAGTTGATTGGGTGACAACCAAACTAAACAAAGGATAAGACAATAATACCACTAGAAATCATAAACCAACATATTATCCTTAAAGCCAATCATAGCTCCACAACCTAATTGGGTAAACAATTCGGAGAGAGAGAGAGAGAGGGGGGGGGGGGTATAGATTGATAGATATTTATTTATTTGTTGATAGATGAAATGAGAGAGAGGGAGGGAGTGTGTTATTGAGAATAAATTGCATCCAAAATACCTCGCAGTTCATTCCAGAGAACTACGGTATTTTATATAAAACAAACAAAAAAACATTGTACAGTAAACTACAGAACAGCCACGTTAAATAGTCGTTCCCAACCTCCACACTTTCACCACTGGGCATTTTCTTGACGACCTCAGGATACAGTGACGCCTTTCTTACCTTCAGTTTGGCTATTGATGAACACTTTATTCAACTTAGGAAGTTGTATGCAATTGAGTATTCTTTTATATATTTATTTCCTTTATTTATGTTTCAGTACAAGCCTCAACACTGGTGAACGTAGTTGCTGCAGACCATGCTGTATTTTGTTATGCGATAGATTAAATATGTTAATATATAAACAGTAAACAATTAAGCAACATTATATACAAAATATAAACGTAAGAAATGGGACATGAGTTGCCTACATAATTTCACATTGACAAAATTGTGATGGCGACAGCAAATATATTCGTCCTCACATAGTATTCCATCACATGTATAAACATATACATATGTGCGTGCAGCACCCATGCATGTGTGCATGCCCACACATTCACATGCATGCATACATGCACCACACATGTCAAGCAGAAATAGATATTTGAACAACATAACTTAATATTATTATAGAAGAAAATCAGGATTGACACGCAGAGTGTCTTCTAATATTGTTGGATGATAAATGATATTTACAGAAAGTAGTGTACAGAACGCCAGGTGGTCGAACATGTGTTATAACACAACATTATATGATATAGTGTGAAAGAGTGCGTGAGTTGGGAGTGAGGCATAGTTTACACTCTTCACGTTCAGCTTTCGGCTGTATTACTTTTTGCCAAGGATGGTGGTAGGCCAAACGGATTTGGGCAATTTCAAAATCACAAGTACGGTTGAAGAGTGGAGTGTTTCCCATAATACAATACATTGCCCAATACATTGGTCCAGTCGGTTAAGGCGCTGTGTTACGTACTGACCGCAAGGGGCCGGGGCGAGGGTTCGAATCCACCAGAATCCTAAAGGTTTATTGGGTCACAGCGACGGAGAGAATTGTATCGTGGTTCCTCCCTAACCAAGCTGCTATCAGCCTGTGTTAGCCTACACATCTTCTCACCAATACAAAGTGCATCTGTGTATATACAGTACTTGGTGGGAAGCCAGGCACCTCAAGGTCGCCAAAGGTTGCATGAGACCTCGTAGTTAAGCTAGAATAAGTATAGGTTTAAGAAAAACTCTGCAGATTTTCAGCCTCAGGGCTGCAATGAACAATAAATCGACAATTATTATTATTATTATTATTAATTAATAAATAATAATCTCATTTTCTGGCCGTTCTGTGCTACTAGCTACTACGCGTGTCTAGCTAGTCTAGGCTTCATCAAGCAAGAGTAGTTTAATTAGTGCTCTGGATAAAGGAAGCTGCACTTCAAGGTTAGGGTGATGACATGCATTTTTTCCAAGTTTGGCAAACCGATCATAAAGGTTAAATCCCACATGAGCGGGTATCCATACGAATTATATTTTTAAATTCAGAAGGTTTGCTTGATGTAGCCGTGAGGGCTTGGAATTAGTGAGCAAGGGCTGCCTGTGAGTTACTTACAACTAATCCTGATATTTGTTTAGTTGTTAAGTAATTCAGTGCAGAGCTGATAGCTGAGAGCTCACGATGAGTACTACTATGAGTGTTGAAATGGATAGAAAATTGGTTCAGCGACAGAAAGCAAAGAGTAGTCATAAACGGTAAGGCATCTAAATGGACCAATGTAAGTAGCGGGGTACCCCAGGGATCGGTACTAGGACCAATTCTCTTTCTAATTTACATCAACGACATAGATGAGGGTCTCACCTGCACAATCTCAAAATTTGCTGACGATACAAAAATTGCAAATAGCGTACTCTCAAAAGAACAAGTTGACGATATGCAACACAATCTAGATAAATTGTCATGTTGGGCCCAAATTTGGCAAATGAGTTTCAATACGGATAAATGTAAAGTACTACATATCGGATACCTAAATGAGAAGGCAAACTATTCGATGAATGGCACTCAGCTTAAGAATGTAAACAGAGAAACCGATCTGGGAGTAACAATATCGAGTAACCTAAAACCGAGTCAACAATGTTCAGAAGTTGTTAAGAAGGCAAACAAAATAATTGGCTTTATAGGCAGGTCATTTGAGCATAAATCCAAAGACGTTATCCTAACCCTTTACAATTCCTTAGTCCGCCCTCTTCTGGAATACTGCGTTCAATCCTGGTGCCCTTATTACCAAAAAGATATAAACAAGCTAGAACGAGTTCAACGTAGAGTTACCAAAATGATACCTAGCCTAAAGAACAAACCATACGACGAGCGTCTTAGAGAATTAAATCTATTTCCTTTAACCCAGCGCAGATTAAGAGGTGACTTAATTCAAGTGTTCAAAATCATCAAAGACATTGACAATATGAACTGTAGTAAGTACTTCACTATCGACCAATCTAATTACACGCGGGGAAACGGTTGCAAAATTATTGGTAAATCTTTTAACTCATACGAATCTAAGAATTTCTTCTTCAATCGAGTTGTCAACTTGTGGAATGGGCTTCCCCGAAACGTTATAGACTGCATCACCGTTGATTCATTTAAACTCCGCGTAGACAAATATCTCGCATCAAACCCGCGACTGACTGCGTTTGTAAATGAATAACTTTATTTTATCCCCCCCTCAGTTACTAACCCATCTGTCCCCTACTAACTTCCTAATCCTGCCACGGACATTAGTTCCAGGGCAGTAATTCCCTTTCCAATGTTTCCTTACCCACTCTAAACCACTGTTTGGACACTTGATCCTCAGTGTTTTGGAGGACAAGCAACCTAGAAGGGTCACTAGATCTGTTGTTGCTTGATTTCCTTTGTACTCCTTTGTACTAGACCAGTTGGGATGACATTTAGAGGTAGTAATTATAGGAGAACCGGATTCAAATACAATGCAGGCAGCCCCTGCTCTTCTATTATGTAGAGGAGACTCATCACTATATAAATGAATAGGGGGGGGGGGGATTCCTTTGCAGTTGCAGAGAGGGTCTCTGATATTGAGAATCTTGCAATTAGAGGTGGTTGATTTTGATTATTTTTGTGTGGAGAAAAAAAAAGTATGAACTGGTTGTCTTAAACAAACAAGAGGCATGGGATGTGGTTAAATCATTTCTAATACTGATGGGATCTCTGCTTGTCAGGTGAAAGATGGGACAAAAGCTACGGTATATCTAATTTTGTGGAGCCAGTTTCCCAGGCCAGAGCCACAAGTTTTCCTGATATTTTCAAGTCTTGTGTGATCGGATGTTACTTCAACTTATAATGAGGTAAATGTGGAGGCAGGAGAGGGATAATATGCTAGACATTGCACCCTAAAGCTAGTTTTTATCATATTTGCTTTGTCAGTGCTTGTGCATAGATTAAGTTCATTCAACATATTATTAATTCATGGCATCTGAAACATAGTGGAGATGATGGTAGACTGGCCGTGCTGGTGCAGGGTGGGAGTAAGATGCCGTGTTTATATTCTGTGGGAGCTTAACCTTCTCCTTTTAAAATATCATCACATGGTTGGTTGGGACACCCAGCTCACACCCTGGGACTTGTTTTGCCCTTTTGGCTAAAGTACACCAAGGATTTATAGCAGGGTCGCAGTCAATGGCAAACCTGCTCACAATATATTCAGGAAGCTTCTTTTTTGTGTCAGGAACTCAAATGTTATGAATATAACTCTAAGCAATCCATTTGTTGTGAGTTTACTTATAAGTAGTGGGCACTCCCTGAAGATATACATATTAGCTGGGTGTGGTGACATTGCTCATACTGCCTCGATATTCATGTTGATGAGTTGGTAGTGGCAGCCTGGCGCCACCACACACCATGCTGGGCAAGTGTGCAGCTGGCAGGGAAAATGAATCAGACAAATTCTCCCTTAGTTTAACTGCGTCTTGCCTGGGGGCACGCTGATGCTGTTCTCCTGTAGAGTTTACAGGTAAACACATAGGAACAGCCCTAGGTATATTATATGATTCGTTCTGAGGAGCAGTAGCCTAGACTGTACATTACTAGATGAGGCATGGGAATTTGTTATGGATATTTCACCTTCATTCACTAAAGGTTTCGTTATCATATTTGCAGTTGGGTTTGGAGCAGATGAAGCGGGTAAGGGAACTTCTGATGATAAGTAGCTGGAGTTAGAGGTTATAGCTGATTTAGATTAATTGCGATTAACCCTGCGGCGATGAGTGCGATCATAATTAGTGTCATAATAACGTGATGAGGAAGATACGGTACAGTATTGCCACATGGGTCCTGAGTTGTGACACATAGTTGGTTTTGTTGGTTATTCAGTTATGCAGGTTATTCAGGAATCAAAAGGCTATACAATATTACCATTAACCCTTTAACTTGCAAGATCCTTCCTAAACTAAAGAAAATAGTCTCATGGTCGCTGAAATAAAAGGAAGAAACTCAGCATATGTTTAATAGATACAAGATCTTATTTTTTTTCGCATAAATCTTATATCTTATTCGTTTTATGTCTTATAGATGTCATGCAATAATGGAGAGTGTCCACATGATGTGAACCTCTTGTGCAAGATAATTATATTTAAATCATGTTAACGTGTTGCATTTACAGTATATTGAGGCTACGTTCTAACGGCTCATTAAGTTATTTAAATATGGTATTTCAATGAGATAGTCTCGCAATAGTCGTCACATATCAATCTCCTAATTAATTGAATAGGTATGACAGCACTAGAGAGAGGAAGGCACATACACACACACAAACTGTTTCGAAATTAACAAGATCCAGGTATGATATAAAAGAGTGAATGAATCCTTCTTGACACACATCAGTTTTCATCTCTCTCTCTCTCTCTCTCTCTCTCTCTCTCTCTCTCTCTCTCTCTCTCTCTCTCTCTCTCTCTCTCTCTCTCTCTCTCCTCCTCTACATATTGATTTTCCTCGAGTACCGGTAACATGACGTAACTTCGGACGGAGAGATAACTTCGGACACTCTAGAAAAACTATACAATGAACCACAGTTATGGGATAAAAAAATGAGTTTATGGAAAAACAAGTATGTCTTCGGTGTTCTTCCATAATGCTGAGTCATTTTTCCATAACTGTTCCTTATATACTTCTATTCAGAAGTGTCCGAGGTAAAGCCCCCGTCCGAAGCTAGGGCATAACCTGAATCTTGGACATGCCTGAGAATATGAGAGAGAGTAAGTTAGATAGGACGTAATAATATGAAATATTTTTAGAGTACGGTTACCTGATTTTGTCCTATTGCAATTTCGATTCCGCCCCATTCATTCACCCTCAAGCAAAAAAGACGTACCGGTATTGGTTGATACTAGTTTACAGCTGCTCGGTCTCGCTCTCTGTCTCATATTTTGGTATTGGCTTGTACATTGTGGTGTCATAGTTTGCAGGTGATATTAATTTTTGTAGGACATTTTAATTCTGTAAAATAGATTAAACAACTTTGCCTGGCAAAACACAGAATATGTGAATGGAAAATGCAAGGTAATGCATTTCGGCCATGTAAATTAAAAAAAAAAATATATATTCTTTAATAGGTAAGATTTTAGAAGTGCCAGACTTCAAAACTAAATTTGGATGCTTTGATTAGCATTCACCAAATATTTCCCAAACAACCGTTGCTTGGCGAAGAGAAGAAAATCTATACCGCCCCTCCTCCTTCCTTCTCTCATACCGATGTCATCCAGCTGGCATATCTAGTTTCTTCCTCCCCTTCTACTCATCTTCCTCCTGCTTTACCGCCGCCTCCTCATCTTCACCCTCATCTTACTTTTCAACCTTCATCTCCTCCTCCTTCTTGTTCCTTTCCTCCCATTGTCTTTGTTATTGTTGGTGTTCTTCCCTTCCTTCTCCTACTTTGTTATTGTTGGTGTTCTTCCCTTCCATCGCTTGTTTATTGCTGGTGTTCTTCCCTTCCATCGCTTGTTTATTGCTGGTGTTCTTCCCTTCAATCACTTTTGTTATTGTTGGTGTTCTTCCCTTCCATCACCTACTTTGTTATTGCTGGTGTTCTTCCCTTCCATCACCTTTGTTATTGTTGGTGTTCTTCCCTTCAATCACCTTTGTTATTGTTGGTGTTCTTCCCTGTATCCCCTTTGTTATTGTTGGTGTTCTTCCCTTCCATCACCTTTGTTATTGTTTATGTTCTTCCTCTCCTTTTGCTTCTGTGTTATTGTTGGTGTTCTTCCCTTCCATCACCTTTGTTATTGTTTATGTTCTTCCTCTCCTTTTGCTTCTTTGTTATTGTTGGTGTTCTTCCATTCCTTCCCCTTTGTTATTGTTGGTGTTCTTACCCTTCTCCTTTGTTGTTATTGTTGTTCTCATATTACGGTACCCTTTTTCTTCTTCGTTTTTTGTACTTCACCTTTATTGAAATGATAGTTCTTCTTCTCCACCTACATAATTTTCCTATTCACGTTTCCTTTATGTTGTTCTTCCCCTCATTTCCCTTCATTATTGTTCGGGTTATTTTCTCCTCCTTCTTCCTTACTATTTATATCTTTCTTCTCCCTCTCATTTCTTTTGATTATTATTATTATTATTAGTATTATGGCTAATGCCTTTCCTCCTCCTCTTCCCTTATTGTAATTTTCCTCCTCCTCCTCCTCCGCCTTCTTCTTTGCTATCCTTTTCTCTACCTCATAGTCAATAGATTAATAGTTTTAGATATCTAAACTCCCCCGTAAGGACCAATAGGTCTGTTGCAGTTTGTTCTCCTTTGTATTCCTTTGTTGTCATCTTTCTCCTCCTTCCCGTCCTCCCCCTCCCTCTTTCCTTCTCGCCACTCTCCTCCTGCACCAACCACTCCTCCCTCGTTATTGTTATTGTTCGCCTCCTTCTTGATCTTGTGTTTGTTCTTCTCCTCCCCCTTTGTTCTCACTATTACCCTGCATATCAACGTAGGAGTGAAGAGCAGGGTATTGTATGCATCAAGGTACCTAGAACTGGAAAACAAACACCCAGGCAATCCAACAGTTAACATTCGTGTTAAAGTATGATAATGTTGCTGATAGTGAGGTGCGAACACTAGAGATGGCAATAAAGTCGCCATTTGAAAATAGGATATTGGAAACTGGAAAGGGATATCTAATTAAACTCACGAATTATTGATATAATGGATTTTACTCATCAGTCATTAGTGGCCCTTGCAACCTCACCCATTGAAATGTCAGTGTACAGAGTAGACAATAATGTTTATAAAATTCCCAAGAAAATTAAAGATTGATAGAATTTTAGTGTTGAGCAATCAACTGCTACATCCAGCTCTCATTGCCACCATGTTTACAACTATAGTCAGTGTTACCAAGGTCCTACCAGGTTGCAAGTCATGCGTCTCAGTTACTGGTACGTCACAAATTTCCTGTTATCCATAAAATCTCCTCAACCTACCGGTATATGCTTGTGGTGCAGTGTGATGTTACAAATATATATAATTAAACATATAATTGTAGCCTATGTGTATTAGTAAATAATTGTAAAGTATGCATACAAAGAACTATTCTCTAATAACACTAGCTGGTTTCTAACTGAGTAATACCATCGTATAATTTCAATGTCGTGCAGGTAGCAGGTTGGAACGAACGTTTTGGGAGATGATTGGATGGCCTCAATGAGGGATAAACATATCGGCCTTAGACCATAAATTGCATGCATGCTGGATGTATGTGGCAGTGTTAGCACCACGCAGGGTTTGCAATCCCTTTGGATGCGCTTTCATTATTGTGTGTGTTTCATTTTCTCCTGCATCTCCTTCCTCTTTTCTTAAGGGTTGCTCACACGATTGTGTTTTTACCCGACCTCCGATAAGGTCTGAATATTGGAAATCCATATTTCGCCGAGGTCCTTGGCGTATTTTCTGTTCCAAAGACTTGGCTGCCTCTCCTGCGAAACGAAAAATAAACGACGTTCAGTAATGCGTGTGCTTGTTTACATTCATCCCAAGGCCCCAACATTCCACGTCAAAAAATATAAACAATATTTTAAACAGGCCACATACGATGAAGATATATGATACTATGCGGAGAAGATAAAAAGAAAGAAGAGGCAAAAAGAAATTAGTGAAATATGAAAAGAAAGATATACAGTAAGTCGGTCAACTCATTCACGTGATAACAAAACAAATAGGGGGCTCCGTTGTAAATGCAATCTCCTTGACCTAAGTCGTGTATACCCCTATATCCCAAGCACCAGCAGACGCATTAGGTTTATCTCCGGCTCTTCTTAACTATGTCTGCCAAAGGAAAATGCATCCGATCTTGTGAGTGGCTCAAAGATGCACTGATGTCACTATGTAAATTGATACATGTGCTTTCTGCTTGGTAATTCTTAGTCCACAGTCCCCACCTTTGATTCGGCTCTATCGTGTGAACTTGTTTTTATTCTCGGCGGAAATTTTCCGGCAAATCTTCCCCAAGTTCCCCGCGGAATAGAAACTGACAAAATTTTAATGACCGTGTGACCAGGCTTTTACTTTATTTGTTTTCTCCTTCCCTTGTTTGTTCTTCGCTTGTTTCTTTGTTTTCTTGTTTATTTCCTACACCGCCTTCTTTGTTTTGTTCTCCTGTTTCCTAGTTGTGTTCTCCTGCTTCCTAGTTGTGTTCATATCTTCGTCCCCTACCTCTCATGCCCTTATATTATTGTTCTCATTCATCTCTTTATCGGTCATTATTATATGTTTCCTCCTCCTCCGTCCTTGTATTTGTTTGTGTTCTTCCCCTGCTCCTCCTGTCTCGTTCTCCCTCTTCCTCCGTTTCCGTTAAGGGGGTCACCTGCTTTTTTTTTATCTTTCTCTCTTTTTCTCTGGCTTGTATCCATTCTGCCCCATTCAGCCAACTCTTTTAAGACGTGTATCACCATCCAGGTGTCGATTTCATCCTGGCGAGCGATAGCGAGCCAGCATTGTATGAAGAAATCCGGCTTCGCCAGAGGCATTTTTCTATCGAAAAATTTACAAATTTAGCTTGCTGTCAAAAACAAAATATATATATGCAGGTTCGCTACCGCTCGCCAGGAAAATATTGACACCTGCATGGGGGTAAACGTCTTAAAACAGTAGGCTGAATGGGGCCGAATGGATACAAGCCAAAGAGAGAGGGAGAAAAAGAGAAAAAAAAGCGAGGTGGGCCCCGTTAATGTTTTCTTCTTCTCCCTCTCCATCTTTCTCGTTGTCTCAGTATAGTACGTCCCTCTCCTCGTCTTCCTGCCTCTTCCTTTGCTTTAAGCCGGAGTCACACGAGCCCTTTCTTGAGCAATTTTTACGGGCAATTGTGGTCTGGAAGCTTCAAAAATTACACTTAATCAGAATTCAGCCGCCTAAAATAATCTACCTTCAGTTTAGTTGCCAAGATCCGTGCGAAAAAGTCCCGAAATAATACGAGAAAAAACTTGCTCATGGAAAATTGACGGAAAAAGCGTTCGTGTGACACCGCCTTTATTATACTCCCCCTCCTTCGGTCATGTTACTATACTTGTTATTCCCCCTCCCCTTCCTCCCTCTTCGTTATTGTTCTTATTCCACCTCTCCTAGTTTATCTGTGTTGGTGGTGTAATGCTTTAGGTGCTTGTGTTCTGGGTGTGGTGTCCTGAGTTCGAATCCCGGGAGGTTCATATGCTTTCATTAGTTTATTCACGTACATTAGGGTTTGTAATTGATGATAAATGTTAAGAACGGGGTGTTACTTATCTGCCTCCTCTCTACTTCTTTCTCATTTCCGTATCCTTGTTGTTTCTACTTTATCACGCTCTTTCTCTTCTCCCTCCTACTCATATACATCTTCTTCATCTTTATCACGCTCTTTCTCTTCTCCCTCCTACTCATATACATCTTCTTCATCTTTATCACGCTCTTTCTCTTCTCCCTCCTACTCATATACATCTTCTTCATCTTTATCACGCTCTTTCTCTTCTCCCTCCTACTCATATACATCTTCTTCATCTTTATCACGCTCTTTCTCTTCTTCCTCCTACTCATATACGTCTTCTTCATCTTTATCACGCTCTTTCTCTTCTTCCTCCTACTCATATACATCTTCTTCATCTTTATCACGCTCTTTCTCTTCTTCCTCCTACTCATATACATCTTCTTCATTCATTCCTATTCTTAGTCATTCCTCTCCTCGTCCTCCTCCTTTCCCTAGCCTTCTGTTGTTCATCACCTTCTTCTTCTTCTCCTTGTTTCTTTCATTTTCTTCCTCCTCCTCCTATTCTTAATCCCAATTTTCTTTGTTTCCTTTGTTTATTGTTTTCCTCTCCTCTCCACCTAATAGCCGGATGTCTTTGTTTTCATCGCCGTCATCTTCTCCTTGCTTCTTTGCCTATTCTTCCATTTCCCTTTCTTCTTCCTCTTCTCTCCACTTCTTACCGTGATGATTATTCCTATTAACTTCTTCCCGTGATGCATATTCCTATTATTATTCATGTATTATGGGGACAGTGGCTGTTTGTTTGGTCTATTAATTAATTTATTCATATATGTTGTTTAGTTTCCTCCCTAGACCTCCATCAAGCTTAGAAAAACACCCCCGTAGACCCCCCCCACCCCCCTTAAGATAGATGTGTACATTTTTCGGTAGAAAGTCCTTGCCAAAGGCCGATTCCTCCTAAAATTACAGGCTCGCTATCGCTCGCCAGGAAAAAATCGATACCTAAATGGCACGAAAGGGCCTAATATTGACAAAGGAATGGGGTGTGAAAGGTCATACAATCCCCAAACTAATGGAACCAACGTCTTAAAATTTCAAAACTAGTGAGGCTAAACATTAGGGGGAAGGGGCCGGTCTCCCCTTAAGTGTATCGGAAGGGAGAGTTACTGAGCACCAATTCTTGTTGTTGTTGTTGTTGGGGATCATGTTCTTGGGAGAGGAGCAGATGGAGAATATACAAAGCAGTACAAAGGAAAACAAACAACAACATATCTTCTGATCCCTCCGAGGTTGCTTCTTGCCTATAATCTACGTAGTTTGATAAAAGAAGAATAGTACAATATGAAGAGAAGCTATTCATTGGTGAACTCAATTAATCAGGGATTAATAGCCAGACATATATTAAAAGTTTGGTCAGTACAGTATTCAAGAACTTTTTTAGGTAATTCATTCGTTATTAGAATTCACTTCTATTGTACGGTAGCGCAATTAAGTCATGTATCAGCTGTCACTACGTTTGGCTTGCTCTGTGCTGGGTGGGTAAGTGTAGGAACATGTTTGTATATCTCACTCGAAATGAATATAGGCCTATCTTGTTTAGATATTGCTGATACCAATAATTGATCCAAATATACTTGGTGCTGAGACATCACTTATCTGGTCGACCGTACTTGGACTTTACTATGGTCATAATGTTAACGATCACTTTTATCTTCGTTTTCCCACTTTTGTTTAATTTTCTAATTATTGTTTTATATTTGTTTTCTCTCTCTCTCTCTCTCTCTCTCTCTCTCTATCTATCTATCTATCTATCTATCTATCTCCTCTCTCTCTCTCTCTCTCTCTCTCTCTCTCTCTCTCTCTCTCTCTCTCTCTCTCTCTCTCTCTCTCTCTCTCTCTCTCTCTCTCTCTCTCTCTCTCTCTCTCAATTAATTTAGACGGTTAACAATCATCTTGAAACTTAACAAACTGCAATAATGTATGAAGAATTATGCGGATGAATAAGAAATATGATGAGAGAGAGAGAGAGAGAGAGAGAGAGAGAGAGAGAGAGAGAGAGAGAGAGAGATGGAAGATGGTAAAAATATATATAGCCTTTGAAAACCTTTTACCGTAAACATTTCAATTATGCATGGGAGAATAATGCTATGGCCTTCTTTCCAATAAAGAATGATAATATGTCGTAAAGTAAAACAAACATTAAGTGTTTTTTTGTATTATTATTAGCGTAAGTTATTATTATTAGTATTATATGTATTTTAATAGTAGTAGTAGTAGTCGTAGTATGTTTGTTACTTCCAATAAGCTTAACAAAAAAATGGTAATGGTATGGGTAAAGACTGCCTCAATTAACCCTCTGACATAAGAACATAAGAAGAACATAAGAAAAAGAGAGTCTGCAGAAAGCCGATTGGCCTAAGCAAGGCAGATCCCTGTCCCACACAACCCCAATTACAAAGCCCAATTATAGGCTCAACACTCTAATACCCTGAGGATCATCTTACCAAAACGGTTAGAGATTAACGCAGGATTACGGGAGTCTGCAGAGCGCTGATTGGCCCAACCCTGCTGATCCCCCTTCACACCCATCCCTTCTCGTCCATATGCTTATCCAATTTTATCTTAAAGCTCCCTATCGTTTTTAATCCCACTATAGCACTTGGTAGTCCATTCCACCCATCTACAACTCTGTTACCAAACCAATATTTGCCTATATCTTTTCTGAAACGAAATTTATCTAATTTGAAACCATTGGTACGAGTTCTTTCGCTATCACTGAGCTTTAGTACATTTGTCATGTCCCCTTTGTTAATCCCACTAACCCACTTGAACACCTCTATCATATCCCCTCTAACTCTGCGTCTCTCTAACGAATGTAAGCCTAATTTCTTCAACCTTTCTTTATACGGAAGATTTCTAATATTATGGATCATTTTTGTCATTCTACGTTGTACTCTCTCCAATGCATCTATGTCCATTCTGTAATAAGGACACCAAAATTGAACAGCATAATCCATATGGGGTCTCACTAATGACAAGTAAAGTTTTAAGACAACATCAGCAGTTCTGTTACTCACACTCCTTGAGATGAACCCGAGAATCCTGTTTGCCTTGTTTCGAACGCTTATACACTGTTGTCTAGGCTTCAAATCATTGCTAACAAACACACCTAGATCTTTCTCACAATTCGAGTTTTCTAATTCCACATTAGCTAGTTTATATTTAACATTTGTATGCATCTTCCCTATCTTTAATACCTTGCATTTGTCAATGTTAAACTTCATCTGCCAATTTACTGACCATTCGTGTAAGGTATCTAGATCCCTTTGGAGGCACTCTATAATCTCTATCTGAATCAATTGTTCTCCCCATTTTGGTATCGTCTGCAAATTTACTTATCCTACTAGTTATACCTAAATCAAGGTCATTTATGTATATAACAAACAACAGAGGACCTAATACAGATCCCTGGGGGACACCACTTTTGACTGCTCCCCATTCTGACTTCGTACCATTTATGCTGACTCTCTGCTTCCTACCAATTAGCCATGACCTAATCCATCCCAACAACGCCCCACCTATTCCATGCGCCTCAACCTTTCTCATCAATCTCTCATGGGGGACTCTGTCGAAAGCTTTACTGAAATCTAAATATATTATATCATATGACTTGTCATTATCTACTGCTTCATATACCTCTGAGAAAAAACTAAGCAAATTAGTAAGGCAAGAACGTCCCTGAGTGAATCCATGCTGAGAAGAATTTATTAAATTAAATGTATCTAAGTGGTTTCTAATTTTACTAGCAATAATTGACTCTAGTAGCTTTCCTATGATTGATGTAAGACTAATGGGACGGTAATTGGATGCTATTGATTTGTCACCTTTTTTGAAGATCGGAACTACGTTTGCAAGCTTCCAAGCTTCTGGAACTATACCTGTCTCCAATGACTTGTTAAATAAAAATGTTAATGGGTAACTTAACTCATCCCTACATTCTTTTAATACTCTAGCATATACCTCATCAGGACCAGGCGATTTATGAGGTTTCAGTCTGTCAATTTCCTTAAGCACATCATTTCTACTTATAGTAACCGTACTTAACCTATTTTCTATACTATCGCTATATACCTTACGGACTTCTGGAAACTGTGCCAAATTTTCATTAGTGAAAACGGAAAGAAATTGACTATTTAATGTATTGCACATTTCTAAATCATTTTGTCATTTCTCCTATCGAAGTTTTAAGGGGACCAATTACATCTCTAACCTTGGATTTATATAGTTGGTAAAAAGCTTTTGGATTATTTTTTGAGTCATTGGCAACCTTAATTTCATAATTTATTTTTTCTTTCCTAATATCCTTTTTTTACCTGTCTTGATAGATTCTGATAGTAAGCAAGTAGGTGAATTTCGCCTTTTCTAATTTTTCTATATATTCCTCTCTTTTGTCCTAGAAGATCTAATAGTCTATTATTCATCCATTTGGGTTGGTTCTGTGTTGATCTAAATTTTCTTTTGGGGATGTATTTATTTTGTGCATTGAATACTGACTTGATAAAATTATCGTATGTATCTACCAAGGTTGACGTCTCTTCCTGACTTAAGATGACAGGTGCCTGAGACGGGGTACACTCATTTGGACACCTGGATCGACTTAATTTTTTGACCATAGGGTCCGCTAATAGGGCTCTTCTTAACCTACCATAATTGGCTTTTCTAAAATCAGGTATTAATGTTGTATTCTCTCTGGTATTACCTTTCCATTGTATATTAAAATACACAGAATTGTGGTCACTATTTCCTAGGTGGTCCCCTATCTCTACATTATTTACCATATGTTCATTGTTACTGAAAACTAAATCGAGAATATTATTACCTCTAGTCGGCGTATCTATGAATTGAAATAAAAAACTATCTTGTATTACCTCTATAAACTCCTCAGAATCAGAGTCTCCTATTTGATGCTGCCAATCTATATTCGGAAAATTAAAATCCCCCATAATGCACACATTGCTAAACCTTGATGCCATTTTAATTTCCTCCCATAATGACGTTCCGTCATTTCTACTCATATTGGCGGTCTATACATAACTCCAATAACTATGGTCTCACTACCTTCGTTAACCTCTACCCAAACACTTTCATTATCGTTATTTAGTCTAATACCTGATTTAATACAGCTTTTTAATGTACTCCTGACAAACACTGCTATACCGCCACCCCTCTTACTTGTTCGGTCATATTTAAACAAACTATATCCTGGTATATCAAATTCTGCTAAAAAATGCCTGGTTTCTGTATTAATCCACGTTTCAGTTAGCGCTATTATGTCTATATTTTCTTTGCTAACAAGGGCTCTAAGTTCGTTCATTTTGTTACATAGACTCCTACAGTTTGTGTAATATACTCTCAATTTACTTCTTTTCTTTATACCTAATTTACCTTTGTTTTTAGCGACATTTCCATCTTCCGTTGCACCATCACTACTATCATTTGCATTATAGTCATCATTTTTAGCATGAGACTGAATATCCTTATCGCTTTCGCCTGACGCTAAAATTGTTCCATTTAACCTCTCATTTACACTCTCAATATTTCTGTTCAAAACCCTACAACCACCCTATCTAGAGAACTAGCTAATGTAGAAACCCCTAACCGTGAAAGATGAACCCCATCCCTTGCGCAAGGTTAAGAGATACAACAGGTTGGCGCACGCGCAGCCTGCTGACGTCACAATGCTGGACGAGAGAAAGAAAGGTAGAAAAACGCTCGCCTGCCAGCCAACCTGCTGCCACTAGACCCAGGGGTGTCCAACTCCAATATGCGGGCCTCATGCGGCCCCACTCCCTCTAGCATGAGGCCCGTGAACCAGTTTGGCCAAGTAGTGTCAAATATTGCATTTTTTCTAGAAATCTAGACATAATTATTATTTCTTAAATATATTATATTGGTACTATATTAACTTAAGTACTAATTCTAGGAAGTATTTGTGAGAGTAAGAAGCTTTTAAAGTAGATAGGCCATATGCAGCTTCACGTGATCTTATGTTCTTATGTAATTGGGGTTGGGTGTGACAGGGATCTGCCTTGTGAGGGCCGATCGGCTTTTTGCAGACTCCCATTTTCTTAGGTTCTTATGTTCATTCATTAGAGAGACGCAGAGTTAGAGGGGATTTGATAGAGGTGTTCAAGTGGGTTAGTGGGATTAATAGAGGGGACATGAAAAATGTACTAAAGCCCAGTGATAGCGAAAGAACTATAACAATTGTTTTCAAGATAGATACATTTCGTTTCAGAAAAGATATAGGCCAATAGTGGTTTGGTAACAGAGTTGTAGATAGGTGGAATAGGCTACCAAGTGCTATAGTGGGATCAAGAATGATAAGAGAGCTTTAAGATAAAATTAGATAGGCATTTGGACGAGATGGGTCTCTGTAACGAGTGCAAGACTAATTTATTCAACCTTTCTATATATGGAAGATATATAATATTATGGATAATTTTGGTCATTCTTCGTGTTACTGACTCCAAATAAACTATATATGTCCATTCTGTAATGAGGACATCAAATTTGAACAGCATAATCTGAACCTGGTATATACCGGTATACACACATACATACAAATAATTACATTCCGTAAAACCAAGTCGCTTCGGACTTGGGTCGTAACTTCGGACATTGGCGATAATAAGTAATAGCCACTTTTCAAGATGACTTCGGACACCATTTAGGATAAGGATAGCTCTCTTATTATGGGGGATAATTTTAGGAGGCTTCCTGGATTACCGCGCACTATCACCACGCATCACTTTACCTAGTTATATCTCTATAATGTGTTTACAGTCAGATATTGTTAAAAACTTCGACAAATTTCCGAAGTTACACGGTTTTACGGTTCATAGCCTACATACTACACACACACATATACTGTATATATATATATATATATATATATATATATATATATATATAATGCATCCAAAATCTTGACAATATAAAGGCATTTTGTTCAGTTAAAATAGAAGAGCTGCACTTTCACAGGGCATTATACAGTAGTTATAGCATCACGGTATGAAGTAAAAGAAAACGGAGGATGATGCTGGCTCGGCTGCTCCTTTGAGAATGAATGGTAAACAGTCGAGTGACCTCCGACCCTTCCTTCCTCGTGACGTCATGCGCGAGCGGGTACGAGTTTGAGTGACCCCATGCTCCAACCTGTTGTATCTCTTAACCTTGCCCTTGCGTACATCCCATCTCTGACGTCCATATACCCTTCCTAATATGAATTCAATCGTCAAATAATACCCAAAAAACAAATAAATAAATTCGTAAGCGGATCTTGAAAGACTAAAGATGTTTTTTTTTGTCCTATTATTTTTAACTATCTATCTATCTATCTATCTATCTATCTATCTATATATCTATATACTCAGGCCCAATCCCCATTTTGGGGGTAGCCGACTCAAGACAGAGCAAGAACAGGGAAAACACAAAAACAACATAAAACAAAAAATAAACACAGATAAAAGACACAAACTCACACACATCCAGGTCACCCAGGAGAAGACCCAGAGACCAGGGTTACCAAGGTCGCTCCAGCACTCCCCCGGCCCCTGACCACCCGGAGAGGTTCCGATCTCGGCAGGCAGACATGCAGCGGAGCCAAAGCCACAAGCCCTCCCACCACACTTCCAGGCACACCCTTCATATTAATCGTCCCCCCGGGCCAGGCGCCTGATGGACTATTATCTAGTCGAACTTGCGCCCACCCCTTACTCCAAATGACCACATGTTCACTCAACTATTCACAAGCATTCTCCATTCACTCCTGTCCACCACCACTTCCCCTGCCTGATCTATAGTCATTCCTCTATCGTCCAAAGCCTTTCTTACACAGTCTCTCCATCTCAATGGGGGTCTTCCTGCCCTTCTATCTCCCCTTGTACCTGACTCACATATTCTCTTTGTAAGCCTTTCATCTCCCATTCGTTCAACATGACCATACCAGCTCAGCACCCTTCTGTCCACTCTGGCTGACAAATGTTACTGCTGCCCCACTCTCCTACGTATCTCTTCATTCCTCAATCTGTCTCTACGAGTAACTCCACACATACTCCTCAAGCAGCTCATCTCCATCACATCCAGCCCTCTTTCTCCTTTTTCTTCAGAGCCCATGTCTCAGCCCCATACATCACTGTTGGCACAACAATTCCTTGATACAGTGCACTTTTTACTTTCACTCCAAGATTTCTCGTCTTCCACATACTTCCCATTGCTCCGAAAACCTTCCTTCCTTCACACACTCTCTGTTTTACCTCCACTTCCATACCTCCACTCCTGCTTATCGTTCCTCCTAAATATTTAAAACACTCTACTTGTTCCAATATTTCCCCATCCAGCCTCACATCTATATTCACCCTATGCTCTCCCCTATTACACACCATTACTTTACTTTTATTGACGTTCACCTTCAGTTTCCTCCTTCCACAAACCACACCAAACTCTTTGACTACCCGCAGCAGTTTCTCATCAGAATCCGCCACCAATGCTGTGTCATCAGCGAACAGCAACTGATTCAACTCCCAATCTCTACCATTCTTTCCTACTAAACCCAATCCTCTTCCCATAGTTCTCCTTTTCACCTCCCTCACCACACCATCCATAAACATATTAAACAGCCATGGTGACATTACACAACCCTGTCGCAAACCTACCTTTACCTCAAACCATTCACTCAACTCACCATTTCCTACTCTCACACATGCTCTGCTCCCTTCTAAAAACTCTTAACTGCTTCTAACAAATTTCCTCCTATTTCATAAATCCTTAACACCTTCCACATTGCTTCACGGTCCACACGATCATACGCTTTTTCCAAGTCCATAAAAGCCCAAATATCTCCTTATGCTTCTCTAAATACTTCTCGCATAACTGTCTTACTGCAAACATCTGATCCACGCACCCTCTTCCCCTCCTAAAACCGCACTGTTCTTCTCCTATTGCAACTTCCGTACACTTTATTATCCTCTCTATCAACACCCTGCCATACAGCTTTCCAACCACTGA
>CM064513.1:71754694-71762194 GCA_032716605.1 Paralithodes platypus | reverse complement strand
ATCCCTATTCCGTTTTGTCCCTCTTTCTGTTTGTCCCTATTTATGTGTGTCCCTGTTTATTTTTGGTCATATATATATATATATATATATATATATATATATATATATATATATATATATTATATATATATTATATATACTGTATATACAGTATATGTAAACAAAAAAATTTTTCGGCAATATATATTTTCATCCGTATATATTTTAACCCGTATGTATTTTAATTTGTGCTTGTGTATTGTCCATATTAACTTTCATTCATATGTGCTGTCATCTATGTTCATTTTTAGCCATATACAGTATATATTCATTTATATCTATTTCCATTCATATTATATTTATTATCGTTCATATTTCCTTTCATCAAAAAGCCTATTCCTCCTCAAATCCTTTCACCCTCAAGCCTTTTGACCCACACTACTTCTAATTAACACTTTGAAAAGCTTAGGGGAGTGTACAATGACGTTCACTCTATAGAGGAATATTAGAAACTATAGAATATTTGAATATTTACCTCCACCAATGAAGTTGGACGGAGGTTATGTTTTCGCCTCCGTTTGTTTGTTTGTCTGTCTCAATATATGTCTGTAAACAAGATAAGCTATCTCATAAAGTTATGAACCGATTTTCACGAAATTTGGTGGGCAGATTATGACATGCACCAAACAAAAATGTATCAGATTTAGGATGCGATCCGGCGATTGTTCAAGAAATTTGGTTGGTAGATGGGATATGTGCCGAAGAAAAAGATATTTAATTTAAAAGGCAATCCGGATCATATCCTAGAACCCAGTTTCGGAAGAAAAATTTGGTCTATGATATTGGTAAAGAGCCAGCCAACGTAAGCGGAGGTGTGCGCTCTACCGAGTGCCACTCTAGTTAACCCTTTCTGTACCGAGATGTCTTTTTAGTTTTATTCTATCTATATTTAGACGATTTTGTACAGTTAAAGAAGGATCAGTGGTAGAAAAAAGGGTTACGTGAGATAGTTCGAGCTTGTTAATTGCTGGGGGCTCTTTTTAAACTTAATAAAATCATCTAATATATAGTTGCCAGAATATAATTAAAAGGCCGTCGCCAGTACTGAAGGGGTTAAGTAAAGTGAACACTATGGAATCCGCTAATGTGGGTAGCGTGCTTATAACAATAGGACATACTAGAGATCCCGTGGTAATGTGTGGGCCATTATGGTGTCCAAATGATCAATGAACGGCGTAATATTATATTTTCGGTCATGTAGAATTTAGATGGAAAGAACAAAAAACATATCCTATACCATTATTGCTTAAAGTTCATTATGGATATGGAGACATTTGAGTCTGAAAATATCTCCAAAGGCACCAAGATGGAGGAGGTAGGCCGATCTCTATTAATATAGGGTAACTAGGAATCACCAGCTTGTTATTATTATATATTATTTTTAATTGTAAATGGTAGCTAGAGCTGGATTAATTATATTGTTCTGTGAAAATAAAAAAAATCCACGGTAAATTGAAAAGGAACTTGTAAGAGGATTGTTATACTAATTGAAAAGGAACTTGTAAGAGGATTGTTATACTAATTGAAAAGGAACTTGTAAGAGGATTGTTATACTAATTGAAAAGGAACTTGTAAGAGGATTGTTATACTAATTGAAAAGGAACTTGTAAGAGGATTGTTATACTAATTGAAAAGGAACTTGTAAGAGGATTGTTATACTAATTGAAAAGGAACTTGTAAGAGGATTGTTATACTAATTGAAAAGGAACTTGTAAGAGGATTGTTATACTAATTGAAAAGGAACTTGTAAGAGGATTGTTATACTAATTGAAAAGGAACTTGTAAGAGGATTGTTATACTAATTGAAAAGGAACTTGTAAGAGGATTGTTATACTAATTGAAAAGGAACTTGTAAGAGGATTGTTATACTAATTGAAAAGGAACTTGTAAGAGGATTGTTATAATTGAAAAGGAACTTGTAAGAGGATTGTTATACTAATTGAAAAGGAACTTGTAAGAGGATTGTTATACTAATTGAAAAGGAACTTGTAAGAGGATTGTTATACTAATTGAAAAGGAACTTGTAAGAGGATTGTTATACTAATTGAAAAGGAACTTGTAAGAGGATTGTTATACTAATTGAAAAGGAACTTGTAAGAGGATTGTTATACTAATTTTCACTAAAAGGAAACACAAATGTAATATTTTATGTTAATCTTGTTAAATGCTTTACGACGAGTGCATTGTGATGGCACATCATCCCTATCAAAATATACAAATATATACAAAAATAACATATTTTGTAATTTTTTTTTTTATTTGATAGTGACAGATAACCTGAATGTAAAGGCGAGAGTAAGGTAGGGTGGTGCGTGATATATAGGCCTATGCTTTCCATGCCGAAGTGTCCTATGCCTTTCCTGTCCTATTGATTATGGTGCCGGTGCGTATATATAATTTCTGTGGTTGAAAATAACCAACAGATGACCTGAAAGTGATTCTGATTGAAGTGATATAACACGATTAACATATCGTCCTGATTGAACTTATTCTTTGCCGCCCCACGAGTTATAGAAATAGTGACTGTGTGTGAGCCATTACAAAGTCTTATTGTATGCTATATATATTCTATGCTATTGTCCATGTGCATTTATATTATGCAGTATCCTATCATACGATAAATGCAAATATCTAATATCTAATATTACTAAGAGCGAGCTAAGTAGTTATCTCTATCCTTTAGACTCGTGTGATGTCCCAGTAACTTTATCTAATATTACTAAGAGCGAACTAAGTAGTTATCTCTATCCTTTAGACTCGTGTGATGTCCCAGTAACGTGATCTAATATCTAATATTACTAAGAGCGAACTAAGTAGTTATCTCTATCCTTTAGACTTGTGTGATGTCCCAGTAACTTGATCTAATATCTAATATTACTAAGAGCGAACTAAGTAGTTATCTCTATCCTTTAGACTCGTGTGATGTCCCAGTAACTTAATCTAATATTACTAAGAGCGAACTAAGTAGTTATCTCTATCCTTTAGACTCGTGTGATGTCCCAGTAACTTGATCTATTATCTAATATTACTAAGAGCGAACTAAGTAGTTATCTCTATCCTTTACACTCGTGTGATGTCCCAGTAACTTGATCTTCCATACGCGTGTGACTCACCTGTACAGTATACCCGAGTCAACCCAGCTAAAGCCGGTATCACACGAGCACTGTTTCCCTCAACACTGGTCTGGCAGCTTATGAGGTCAACATTTTATATATTTCAGTTACCCAAATTCATCTATCATCAGTTTAGTTTCCGATACCAGTGAAAAATATTCCAGATATGTTACCAGAAAAATGTTGATCATCGAATGTTGACTATAAAAGCTCTCGTTCGATACCCGGCTTAATCCGTAGTACCGTTAAGCTGATAAAACCTTCTGCTTGCCCCTTGTCCACTACAACCCAGTGAACTATTTTAGTGCTTTGTGTATTTATTCATTCATTCATTCCCGATCAATGATAAATGCATCTTGGGTCATGATTTGACACAGTTCTTTTGCGTAACACGTGATTATGTTATGTATTGAGCTCCGCCATATTGTTACCCAAGTGCATCTAAGTTGCCCTCATTAGGAGCAAGCACATGTATTATTATTATTATAACTCATTACATGCCAATTCAGCCAGCGTGACTATTACTAGTATTCATTAGT
This sequence comes from Paralithodes platypus, assembly GCA_032716605.1. Classification (NCBI taxonomy): domain Eukaryota; kingdom Metazoa; phylum Arthropoda; class Malacostraca; order Decapoda; family Lithodidae; genus Paralithodes; species Paralithodes platypus. The sequence goes on along the minus strand of CM064513.1, from coordinate 71,758,503 downwards.
ATTGTACTGGATAGGGAATAAATATTGTGAACCTTATAACTTGGGTGTCTCTCGATACTTGCACGTTAGATAAATGTATTAACTAAGACTCCCCCAGTTTGCCTGAACCCATCATAAATACCTGCTAATTTCTTGTATTTCAGTTTTCATTCAACTATTTAATAGTTATTGCTTAAGATTTTATGGCACAGAATTATGGTTTTCCTATAAGCGGTGTGGTGTTCCTCTGAAACAATTTGCGGTTAGATACCACAAAGCCATTAAGAAAATTGTATAACTTAAATACTGGGAGAGCAACCACAAAGCATGTGATTTAGTAGGATTAATGACGTTCACTTACCTAATTAATTGGCAAAAAATACAGTTTGCTCACAGATGTATGATGAAGCCTTGTATCTTTATTTAAGAATTTGTTTTACTAACTAATGATGATAGCATATATTTGATGAAGGAAGTGAAGAATATTTTATTAAATCATTATAATACATACAACATACAATGGTTTAGCATCATTTTCCATTGCATGCATTGTAACGGCTCAGACGGGGTTGCCTTTCAGTAGTTGGAGTGTATTGTAGTACAATAAAGTCCCGCCACATCACTGCCCCACCAAGTCATCACTGTGGCTGATGTTGGTATAGTGCTAACCGTGCCTCAGCAAGACTCAACTGAGTCCCCCTGCAGCACTTGCACCTGCAGTATCTGCAACCACACCAGTCTTAACAGTGTTACCAAAAGACAACGCCATAACAAGACTCTACTGTATATTAGACAATTTGGACTATAGAACAATAAAGTCCTGCCCCAACACTGCTCCAACATGCAAATACTGTTGCCGACACAGGTGTGGTGCCAAACAGCGCCCAGGTAAGACCCTGTCCCCTGTGGCACCAATCCGCACCCCACCAGCCTCGGCAGTGCCATACCAAGACAATGCTAAGATAAAGACTTAATTGCATAGTAATGGCTGTTGGTCCACAAGTCTATCGCCATCCCCCCTAGTAGTCGCCTTGTATAACACGCAGTAGAATGCCTGAGAGCATATTCTTCTTTCCTCCTCCATTAGATGAAGGCTCCCTTAACCCCTGGGGGGAATATAGAATGTTTAATAGAAAATGACATTGACGCAGTCAAATATGGAATTACTTTTATTCAAAACCGTGAACCAACTATGAGATAAATGTGAAGCACACTCCTCTTACTATGTACAAAGTGTTATGTAGCTTTTGCGAAATACAATATTGAGTTTGAGTCTATCTATCTATACAAATTGTGTATTCAGGTGTAAAATTAAGGTTACAGATACATTTGTTTCAATTGCTTACGTGTTCACCTTAGCACACATAGACGATTGTAACACTTGTTTATGTGTGTCATTTGTGTTATATTGGAATGTACAGTTTTTACAGCGTACCGATACAATAACTTTTGTGTTTGACTGTGCGGGATATGATTGTGTTTGCCATTTTTGAGAAATACAATTTTAGTTTGCCCTTTTGACTAATACAAAAATATAATAAAAACCGACTCCCCAGACCGCCTTCAAGTTAAAAACAGACTCCCCAGACCGCCTTCAAGTTAAAAACTTACTCCCCAGACTGCCTTCAAGTTAAAAACAGACTCCCCAGACCGCCTTCAAGTTAAAAACCGACTCCCCAGACCACCTTCAAGTTAAAAACAGACTCCCCAGACTGCCTTCAAGTTAAAAACCGACTCCCCAGACCGCCTTCAAGTTAAAAACCGACTCCCCAGACCGCCTTCAAGTTAAAAACAGACTCCCCAGACCGCCTTCAAGTTAAAAACAGACTCCCCAGACCGCCTTCAAGTTAAAAACAGACTCCCCAGACTGCCTTCAAGTTAAAAACAGACTCCCCAGACCGCCTTCAAGTTAAAAACAGACTCCCCAGACCGCCTTCAAGTTAAAAACAGACTCCCCAGACCGCCTTCAAGTTAAAAACAGACTCCCCAGACCGCCTTCAAGTTAAAAACCGACTCCCCAGACCGCCTTCAAGTTAAAAACAGACTCCCCAGACCGCCTTCAAGTTAAAAACAGACTCCCCAGACCGCCTTCAAGTTAAAAACAGACTCCCCAGACTGCCTTCAAGTTAAAAACAGACTCCCCAGACCACCTTCAAGTTAAAAACAGACTCCCCAGACCGCCTTCACGTTAAAAACCGACTCCCCAGACCGCCTTCAAGTTAAAAACCGACTCCCCAGACCACCTTCAAGTTAAAAACCGACTCCTCAGACCGCCTTCAAGTTAAAAACTGACTCCCCAGACCGCCTTCAAGTTAAAAACAGGCTCCCCAGACCGCCTTCATGTTAAAAACAGACTTCCCAGACCGCCTTCAAGTTAAAAACAGACTCCCCAGACTGCCTTCAAGTTAAAAACAGACTCCCCAGACCACCTTCAAGTTAAAAACAGACTCCCCAGACCGCCTTCAAGTTAAAAACAGACTCCCCAGACCGCCTTCAAGTTAAAAACCGACTCCCCAGACCGCCTTCAAGTTAAAAACCGACTCCCCAGACCGCCTTCAAGTTAAAAACCGACTCCCCAGACCGCCTTCAAGTTAAAAACAGACTCCCCAGACCGCCTTCAAGTTAAAAACAGACTCCCCAGACCGCCTTCAAGTTAAAAACTGACTCCCCAGACTGCCTTCAAGTTAAAAACCGACTCCCCAGACCGCCTTCAAGTTAAAAACAGACTCCCCAGACCGCCTTCAAGTTAAAAACCGACTCCCCAGACCGTCTTCAAGTTAAAAACCGACTCCCCAGACCGCCTTCAAGTTAAAAACCGACTCCCCAGACCGCCTTCAAGTTAAAAACCGACTCCCCAGACCGCCTTCAAGTTAAAAACCGACTCCCCAGACCGCCTTCAAGTTAAAAACAGACTCCCCAGACCGCCTTCAAGTTAAAAACAGACTCCCCAGACCACCTTCAAGTTAAAAACAGACTCCCCAGACCGCCTTCAAGCTAAAACCAGACTCCCCAGACCGCCTTCAAGTTAAAAACAGACTCGCCAGACCGCCTTCAAGTTAAAAACAGACTCCCCAGACTGCCTTCAAGTTAAAAACCGACTCCCCAGACCGCCTTCAAGTTAAAAACCGACTCCCCAGACCACCTTCAAGTTAAAAACCGACTCCCCAGACCGCCTTCAAGTTAAAAACCGACTCCCCTGATCGCCTTCAAGTTAAATATGCACATTATTTTTTGGTAGAAAAAAATTCTGGCCGAAGCTATCGCTCGCCAGTAATTAATCGACACCTGAAGGGGGTGAAGGTTTGTAATTGCAAAACAAATGAGGCAAAACGTCTTAAAATCTCCAAACTAATGGAGTGAAACAGGGAGGAATAAACGACCCGCCAGATAGGGTCTGGAATGCCTGCACTCTAAAAAGTAATGGGAATGAAAACGGTACTTAAAGTGCCCGTAATAATCTATCCTGTATACAGTATATTGGTACTAATAAACCCAGTTAATATACCGGTAAGGATGGAAAGATAAATCACTATCAATATGCCGACTATAAGGATAGAAAGGTAAATCACTATCACTATCTTTTTCATACCGTTGATTTTGTAAAGTGTAGCCTGTCACGAGAGCTATTACCGTCAGTTATCGATGTCCAACACTTTCCAGTCAACCTTTGTGGGATCTTTGACACAGAATCAGTGACATGTATACATAAGGTGTCGTCATCTAGTGTGGGACAAAGGAAGCAACCAACACCTAGAATTCTAGTGCGACACCAATGAAGCATGCAACATCTCGAAGCTTCAATTGATAATCTCTGGGCCTCGTAAGAGTTA